>JAAXLI020001752.1:0-12624 GCA_014621495.2 Entosphenus tridentatus
TCTGGATTTGCAAGTTAGTAACATTTTAAAGGAAAAGTTTTATGTTGGAAACATTAGTCAAATTGTACTCTCATCTAATAGTCTCCAATACATAAAGTGCTCTCTCACCTACATATTCTTAGTCATTATTGGAGTCAGTGTGTATCAGATTCTGCAGCAGATTCTGCATCATGTTACTATTTATACTTTATCTTGTTCAACATAATCACTGAGGCTGTTTGGTAGAGGTGCCCTTGTCTGTTGGAGTGATGAACATTTCCCTCAAGGTGAGCTGCCATGAACTAGAGGTTGATCAAGAGTTGTCTGCGTTTGTTGTGAAAGCGTTAAACATTGTTAAAAAATCTGGTAGCTTTTTGGCAAAGTTGTGAGTGAAATTCATGTAGTTGACTAAACTACTGATCATGAATATGCACGCATTACGAATTTATGATTTGCAGTCATGCAAGGTATCATTGAGATTGACTTTGCAGTGGCTGAAAATATACAACAATGAAACTTATGCAAGATGGCTCATTAAGTTCTGGTCTCGAGATTGTCTGTCTGCCGTATGAGATAGTAAAGTACATGGGGTATGGTGTACTTTCACAATCAAATATAGGGAACACCTTGCTCTTTTGTACCAAAAGATGTATGGTGAGAAATGACAATAAACAATTATCAGAATATGTAACAGTTAGTCTCTGAATACCATTACTTAGAGCATGCACCTGGAAGATCATAAGCAGTGCCCCCATGACAGCATAATGATACCATTTGATAGATTAATCCCTTTTTGGATTTAATCATGGAACACTATACCTACCATAATGCTCCGATGTTTTTTTTAAAGTCAGCCATTTCCGTTTTCTCATAAGTCGAAAGAGACTAAATGCAGACAGTACCAGTCCAAGGACACATCCCAATACGATAGCTGCTGTAGCTGCAGTGTAGTTTCCTAAAGGATGAGAAACAAAAAGCTGTCAAAACCAGAACATTTTCAGTCTAATCCACACTTAATTATCAGATAAATTTGATCAATTGTACTGCATAGCAATCTATTACGTTTTTATTACATAACCAGTATCAGCTCAACATTTAGCACATTTATTATTCGCACCATTCTTATGGTGCAAGACTATCACGAAGGAAGGTGCTGTGTTTCAAAGACATTGTCTGCAATAGGTTATCATTAGGGAGCGATGCTGCTATGTGGCTTCATGCACTTAAGTATATTGTGGGTACAGTAAACCCTCATTATGCGCGAGTTCTGAATCCGTGAGTTTCTCGAGTTACTAAATGTGTAATGACAATAGAGCCTGCATGCGGTGTGAGCGGACTAGTGGCCACGGGAGGTAATGACAAGTGAGTCAGCTTACAGTGTGAATCCACTAGCGGCAACGGGAGGTATCAGTTGTGAGTGCGAAGGGACTGGTGACTACGGGAATGATCGAGAAGGGAGCGTGGTCAGGTGACTAAAGAGGATACTCGAGTCTGCTGGTGGAGCGAATGTCCAGAGTCAGCGAGAATGATCGAGAAGGGGGGCGTGAACTCGGTTGGTATATAAAGGAGATGCTCGGGAGACTCGGGGCTGTTGGAGTGGGGTATCCGCCTGATGTCAAGTGAACGTGTCTTGAATAAAGTGCCATCTCAAGAGAAGTGTGCCAAGTCTTCATTACAAATGCATACTAATTCCCTATTCATGACCCACTGGACTCCAGTATGTGCAAGTGTATACAGTACCAGACCACCAACACCAGGGAGGGGCGCACACGCTTTTATATTTGAAACAGTCTGTGAAGATTAGGCATGCCTCTTCGGCTGCCAACTTAGTCCTCAAGTCTTGCAGTGATCCAACTCGGAACTCGATATTGTGTACGTTTACTTTATACGTTATTACAGTACACTCGTAAATGCATTTTAGTATAAACGAGTCGACTGAGTTGCACCAAAAAGAATGCGGGAAAGTGTTGTGGCTCGTGTTCTCCAAAATTATAACTGTGCGTTGCTATCAAACACTTACATCTCCTGAGGAGTCATCCTCCTAAGCTCGTCAACATAATCACCACCTTCATCATCGTAAAATCATCATCCAAGGTAGTTAGAAAAAACACATTGTTGTTTTTTTCTTCTTGGTTATTTCGGTAAAGTCACGTGACTTTAACGAAAGAACCAAGAAGATGAATCCCTGCAGTCACGAAAGCTTTAAATTGAAATTTAACATTGTTGTTTGTAACAATTTCTTTTCCAGGTAAGGCCCACTTATAACTATATATAGCTCTTTATCATAAATGACCTGGCCACAAATGATAGCTGAATGAAGTGGCTTATCAAGTGGAAATTTATCACAGTAAAATTTTCCAAATGCATGTTTCTAAATGTGGAGGGAATAACCGGAGGACACGGAGAAAAATCCATTTGACTACGGGGAGAATATGCAAACTCCAAATATACAGGTGTCTGTGTTGAGATCGAACCCATGACCTTCTGTATACCAAGCGAGGTACCACTGGGGCGACCATTTTATTGTCGTAATTGTTATTAAACATTTGCAATCTCCTGTTGTACAGTATATGTGCCTTTTTCCAAAAAATATTATTAAGAATGATTCTGCCCAATTTTAAAAAAGAGTTGGATCTGGATGTAGCGTGGGGGCATGGAGGGGGGTTACCCCTCACCACGCTGACTCTCGCCTCGCCACGCAAGAATACAGCTGTAGAAGAGAAGCCATGAAATAATAAAACCCTGGGGCAAAGGGAGGTTAATGAGACTCTGGGAAATCTCCACGGGTCAAAGGCCATAAGACACGGAGTTCCACGGACATTTTGGACACTGCGGAATTTCCCAACCAAATCCTCTAGACTGGCTGGCGACTGGAGAACCAGCCTTGTCGTCACATCGAAACTTGCTGACACAGTCTCTACACCACTCCCTATTGGATCTCCACAGATGGCGAGAGCAACAGGGGCAGTCGGGCAATACAACTGGCGTTTTTTAACAACGTTAAAAGTTCAAAACTTCGCGACAAGAATAAATCGACATTATAGACTGCCAGTACACTCACTCAGATTAAGAACCAGACTACAGTCTACATTAGTGGCTTTTATTATTACTTCTTTCATTTTACTCTTATTCACCTAATATATATTTTATTTTATCTTTCTATCTACGTGACTTTACCGAAATAACCAAAGAATATGAATTGCGGCAGTCACGAAAGTTTAAGTCAAAACTTAGTTATATCTTCAACCTCAGGATATCAAAATATAACTCCAGAATAAGAAGCACGGATCCCTGGCGACACAGACGAGGAACAAAGTTTAATAAAACCCTTGGAATACCTGTAGTGACAACTATGGTACATCACTAATCTTGGTTCAACATAAACCAAATCATAATTATGAAGTACTAGCTTATAAACCCGGCGTTACCTGGGATTTCATTTTCTCATAGGTACTATTTGTTAGAAATACCTTTAAGTAGCTTTAGGCTTTTCGGAAAGGCTCCCGTAAGAAACGTGAAAATAAAAAAAGCACTGCATGAATGTATTATTTATTATTTTAAAACGCATTTCTTAGAAAGACTACACACCATAATATTTTGTTCTTCTTAAAAACTCATTCTGAAACTTATAACTGTACGTGAGAACAAGAAGCGACCCCTGAGCAGCATGATGGGTGACATGATGCGGACGGTGCCAATAACTATGGAGCTAAAGTTTAATATTACCAAAGTACATGTTCATTGTAAGGCCTGTTTATAAACAACATTTTTTGTTTTTCCAGTTGGAGCAAAGATATACAACTGATTCGGGGAACCCACTCTAGAACACGCTACATATAACTGCCCGTGGGAGAAACATGGAGATTCCAAGTTGATACCAGTGCACTTGATTGACTGGCCCTGTGCCTTGTTGATCGTGATACCGAATGCCAGCCTGACCGGGAACTGTAGGCGTTTGAAACTGAATGGCATGTCTGTCGGAATGAGTGGAATGCAGGGGATGAATACATCTTCTTCTTTTCCCTTCCCGGTCAACACTGTCGCTTCAATTACGTTGAGCAGCAATTTTTTTACGCACAGCCTTGTGCCATTACACAACCTAGGTGGGTCGAGATTGCGAAGCAGCATGATGGGTGACCCAACTTGCAGTCGAAGGTGATGTGGTGGCATTCCCGGGAGGTCGAGTGAGTTGAATTCTGTTGGATAGTTTACGGCTTCGTCGGCATCCACCACCGTATCGATTGAGTTTTACTCAGTAACTGAGGAAGCATATCCTGAATCTGATTATTAATTCCATTGACAGAATAATTTTTAGCAGTAAGGATGGCTCGTCCACATAGCCACTCGTGATTTTTGTAATTTGCGGATATGTTTGGATATACTTTATGTATCAGTTCTGTAACGGATGCCACTATCTCGCAAAAATCCTCTGGAAAACTAATTTCACCTGATGCCGACTGAATGGGGAAAGTACCTTCACCAATTTGAAGACGATTGTCAGCAAAAAACCTGTGCACTTGACTCCCGTATAAGCTGTATTCTCATGTTTGTTCTTAAATAAAAAATGTTTACGTGTCGCCATAGAGTTGACGCTTTGAGGCAACCATTAAGTTCGCCAGCTGGCGTGGATCTTGGTAGGACTGGAAGTGTTTGTCAGAAATCACCAGCTAAAACCACCAGAGCTCCTCCTATCAGTTCATTACTCTCCCTTAAGTCTTTTACTGTTCGATCAAGGGCCTCAAGCGATTTTTGTGAGCCATTGTACATTCATTCCATACTATGACTTTGCAAGTTTTTAATACCCGTGCTTGAGCAGATGCTTTGCTAATATTACATGTAGGGTTTTGTTCATTGGCAATGTTTAGAGGTAATTTCAGTGCTGAGTGCACTGTTCGCCCTCCATCCATAAGAGTGGATGCAATGCCAGATGATGCGATTGCAAGTGCCAAATCATTCTGCATTCGGATTTCAGCAAGCAGTAAGTTTATCAGAAATGTTTTTCCTGTTCCTCCTGGAGCATCGAGAAAAATTATTCCACCTTGTCCCCTTCTAATGTGGTCCATGATGTAGTGATATGTTTTTCGTTCGTCGATTAACAGGGATTTTCTTGATTCTACATATCTTCGTAGCTCTTCAACATTGTAATTTCTCTCTCATAAGGTCTGTATTAAGTAGATTATGTTCATTCCGTTGTGGAGGTTGTTCGCCTAACTTTAGTAGTATCTTGTAATTGATGGCTAAACATTTATCTTCCAACAATATCAGCACCTCCTTGAAAACCTCCGGAGAAATTTTAAAATTAAGATTTGGGTTATCTCTACGGGCTTCGGCGAGTACATCATCACTCATGGTTTCTCGATATTTCTCCCACAGATTGTTCGGGTTGGATGGGTTGCAGGTCGTCAGTATAATGGTGAAAAGGCTTCTTATTTGCTCTGGAGAAGATGTTAACGCTGCTTCTGATAATGTAGTATCCCAGTGTTGATCATCTTCTAGTAAACCAAGCTTTTGGCAAGCTTCTCTATAAGTCTGACATTCTTCACCGTTTAGAGTTTTTAGAGCTGCAAAAGAAGTTAGTCCTCGAACTGTGTGAAGTAGCATTCTGAGAAAAAAACATTCAGCGTTGTTTGGATGAACTGTATAGACACGACCCAAGGATTTACTTGCAAACACATCCTGTCCTGGAGCTGGTACTCAATGTTTTATTTTGCAAAAGACTTTTATTGATGAATTCGAAGTGTAATATCATGGAATTTTAGGATGCAGCAATGTCCTCGCAAATGGGTCTTGTTGACACAATTAAAAGAAGGCTGTCAAAGTAGTGTTTGGTGGTTCAGCAGCAACTTCCAGGGCGTTATCAGTTGTGAAGTAGACTCTCTGGCCGTTCTCTAAATGAACAGTGAGGCGAACAACGGTCGGGTGGCAGTCATGAATAGGAAAACTGAAAATCCGCCAAACTGCTTCGTTGCTACTGATATACCTTCCCAACTGGTACTGAGAAACGTATTCACGGCTGTTTTCATTAGTCAGTCCAAAAACAGCCATGTCGCTTCCCTTGTTAACATACTTGCAAATGTAATTGATGGTTTTCACCGAGTTACAGTATTTGACATTAATGTGCGCCTGAAACATTTTAGAAAGTAGAGGAGAATACAGAACCCACCTGTTGTCCACTTAGATTTCCATGTTGCCTCTAATCTTCAGTCTTGCTGTGTATCCACCGTCTGCTGGAGCATGCCTTCTATAGCGTGGATATCCATCATCTCCAGTTTGTGTGTCTTTAATAAATTCTATCGGATATTTCTTGCTGCACTTTTTGTCCTTCATACATGCTGCATTGATATTAAGTTTTCCACATGGTCCATGAATCATATTTTCGGTCACAACTGCAAACAGATTTGGGTCTTCCTCTGGATTTTGAAACTCGACAGATATAACATTATCGATTTTGATTGGATGAATTTTTTATTTCAGCCAGATTAGAATATGAGCATGTGTAAGTCCTCGTTTCTGCCACTCAATTGAGTACATCCAGCATCTTGTATCTCCAAAAACATGAGTCTTAGTAATGATCTCGATTATTTTAGCTTGCTTTTATCTGAACACTCCGGCTATTAATTCGTGTCGATGGCTGGGTGTCTGGCCGAATGAAAGTTATTTTTTTATCTCGGGCCAAGCTAGATTACATGCGAAAATAATACATAAGTACGGACGTCCATATGCTCGAACATATGACATGGCATCTTGAGCATATTCGTGCTTGTGTCTAGGGCTTCCTGTGAACGTAGCAGGTATAATTACAATTTCCCCAATGTTTTTAAAGTTTCCATCGTTGGCCACAGCATCCCTCAAATATGTGTATTCATCCACCCGAAGTTTAGTTATTTAAACGTATCAAGAGAAGACGCTCACTCTCAATTTTAGCATACATGTCAACAATAAACTGATGAGAAAGTTGCTGACAATTTAAAATGTGGTTGGGTGATCCATCTCTTATCATTATTCTGTAGGCGTAGAAGTCCATCGCTGAAACTCTTTTATTATTCGGTGCACATGAAGCAGGGTCGACTTACATGATATTGAAGTGATACTCATCCTTGCCTTTCCAAAATATGAGCGGGTACTGAAGTGCATGATACGATCGATGTGTTTCTGAAATGCGTTGCAGCGAATCGCCCCGCCTCTGAATAAGTATGCCACGTTGATTGAATTCGTCGCCTGCTATAACGATGGCAACTTCGTTTATTTGAGAAGCATTAAAGCGATGTTCATGTTGACCCATTGGTCTTTTTTGTCAGCTCAGATAACCACCTTGTATTCATCAGTCGGCATGCGTTCCAGTGATGTTTTGAACGTGTTAATTATATGGTTGTTTTGATGTAATATCATTTGTAAGCGTAGTACAATATCACGTCTTTTGCCGGGGATACATTGCCATCGTTGATCTGTTTCGAGTAGCTCATCCCCCATGAAGTAAATTTGCAATAATTTTGGACTTTGATCAGGAAATGGGAGCAGAGATCCGGTCCTGTGGTAGACCTGACCTTTGACTTTGAAAGTTGTGAAGCCGATTTGTTCAAGTATAGATGTAGCACCAATCTATGTCATCTGAAAAGATGAGTTGTATCTTCTCATGTTCTGTAGGAAAAGTTTTGATTCTGAAGTAGTCCCTGACATGTAGGAATGCAGCTCCTTTGTTGGTGATTCCAGAGGCGGTAGTTTAACTTTTCCACTCCTACAGCACATTCCTGGAGATTCCGTTTAAACGTTTTGGCTTGACAGTAATTAAATATATTGTCCATTTATACAATAAGAACGTACGGATGTTGATCGTACTCCATGTGAGGATCATACTGAAAACCTGATAGCAACAAATTGGGACATCTTGCCGCCATTGATGTACTGGCTCTTTCCCTCTCTTTCTGAAATCGGGTCTCATGCTGCTCTGTGGTCTCTGGTGGCCGTGATGTTGTGGCTCTTTCCCTCTTCTTTTGAAGTGGGGTCTCACTCTGTTCGGTTGTCTCACTGGCTCGCAGTAATTGTTTTTGCTTTCGGATGAACTTGTCCAATGTGTTTCCGTTTTTTAGGGAGCATTTAGAATCCACCAGACTTGATTAAAAAAGCACTACCATTATAATGAGCAGACTGAATTAAAAACAAAAAAATGCAACAGACTGAATCACTAAGCACTACTACAATATACTCCACACTGAATGTCAAAGCACAATTTAACATTTTAACAGATGCTCTAATAACACCTTAGCGCTATTCATAACATAGTAACATAAATGCATGTTGCACCTCTTTATATAGCAACATTTTTCAAACTTCTGGAATAATATCTGCCTTCACCTTTGCCTCTCAGGTCTAGGGCCAGCCCTACCATGGGTCCGTTTGGGGCAATTGCCCCAGGTGCCACGATAAGGAGAGGGGCGGCAATTTACCGGCCTCGCGGCGACCCATTTTTTTTCAAAATGTAGCTGTAGCGTGCGGCTCCATCAGGGAGCCACACGCTAACTCAATTGTCAGGAGAGCGCCCCCTCCCCTCCCTGAGCATCAAGCGCTCCCTCCCTCCCTCTCTGTCGCGCTGAGCGGAGGAGGGCCGGGTGTCACGTGCCAACCCGGCGCTCAAACGGATTCCGGTGGCACTTACACACGCCGAGCATCAAGATCTCCCCCCTTCCCTGGCAATGCAGGTAACAGAAAGGAGGGGGGAGAAGCAGCACAGGTGTAAGTGTAGAGAGAGTGTCAGTGTGAGAGTGTCAGAAAGAGAGTGCCAGAGTGAGAGCGAGAGTGTGTTGTTTAAAAAAAAATAGCGGCGTGCCAAAGTGAAAAATAAAAGTTAACAAAGTAATAATATTAGTTTGTGACGTTAAGTCCTGCTGACAACAGTAAAGTTCGTGGGCAAATATACACATTGGCTGGACTTTGTTGTCTTACGGACATTAAATGTAACAGCTGTACGCAGGGGAAAAAGCGTGTTATATTGTGTAAATATGTATACTGTAATAAAACATAGGTTAATGTGTACGCTTTATTATGAAAAAACGATTAATAGAAATTAGAGAAAAAAGATATATGTATGCTTGAAGGAAGCTGTGATTTGGTGTTACCTCGCGCGGTGTCGACGCGAAAGAAAAATGGCCCCTCACCCCCACCGAACGCGTGTGACTTGGTAGGGCCCTTCCCCCCTACAAAACGTGTGTGATATGGTAAGGTCGATGGTGCGCCATTTATTAAATAAATAAACCAAAACTGCACAAAATGGCAAATAAAACTAAATAAAGTTGACGGATGTGAAAAATGTATAGCGCTTGCTCACGGCAGGGCTTAGGGCGTGCTTCCTGGCTATTTTTATTTATCGTCTACCCCAGGGTTAGAGAGCGAAATCCTTGGCAAGCACGCGAACACACACAAACACACACAAACCCACAGAAAATGTTTGACTTTCATATAGATTAGACCTAGGGTCATTCAGAAGAGATACAAGGCGAAATAGGTCAATCATACACGACCAAGATAATATGTATTCCATGAGATCAGAGCCTCCAAACCGCCTTTGTCTTCCAGCAATCTGACACAACACATGGTAGCAATAAATTACGTATGAGGGGAGGGCGCCTCCCCTTGAGATAGCAAACATCAGGAAGGAATTCCAACCACGAGGGGGGGAATGCAAACCAGAACAAACATGGTGATGGAAAACAGCCAGGCGAAGGTCAAAAAGAACCCCCTTTCCCCCCCTCCCCGCTTCCAGATTGATTATGGCAGGAAATTCGAAAACCAGACCCCCGGGGGGGGGGGGGGGGGGTACAACCAAGCAGCTGCGACCACAGGAGGAGAACGAGGACAAAGGGATTCTGGTTTTTTTTTGCGAGAGATGCGCAGAAGGGGGGGGGGGGGGAATTTCAGATATAAGCAAGGACGTAGAACACGCAATTTAGTACTGCGAGGGGCAGGATCCGGGGCATGGCCTCCAGATCAAACATGGGTGTCGTGTCTCACAGAGGAAAGGGACGATCTATTGTTAAGAGCTGAGTTCGGCATGGATGGACAGAGTATCGCTAAAAGTGTTATTCTACATTGAGTGCGCGCGAAGCTGGTGGCTGCACGCCAAGGGAGAGATCACGGAGAGAGCACGGAGCAGTGAAAAGAGCCTGAACCAGTGCATTCCTGAAGGAAGGGTGGGAAGGCACCACCGGGTGCCCACGTGAAGCTGGTAGCTGCACGCCAAGAGAGAAAGCACAGAGCAAGGGAAAGAGCATGACCAGCAACCGAGAAAGAGTGTCATCGGTGGCGACCAGCGGACGAGATGCGAGCGCTATCGGGTACCGCCGAAGGTGATCATCATGCCGACTCAACAATCATCCAGCAGTGGAGAAGCCTGGAGCTGCCACAGAGAGAGAGAGCGCCGTGTGTATGACACGCCTATACACACATAACTCATCGCCCAGCAGGGAACCCGAGGTATTCTCGGTACAAGGAAAGCCCCACCTCGGAGCCCGCTTAACTCAAAAAGTTGAGCACGAAGACAATACACCCACACACGCATAACACACATTTCGGGACTAATAAGATTGCTCCAAAGGTTATCTTTGTTTCGAAAAGGACCATCCAAAGGTGGCGCATTAACAATTAGCTGATCGTGAAAAACAATTGTTCGGTCCATTGAGCTGCATGAATATGGTCGTATAGAAAATTTTTAGTCATTCGGTTCGTTAATGGCATAGCTTTAACAATAAATTCATTGACGCTAAACCTTTATAAGCATTGATGTTGTGAATCTACACTCACAGGAATACTTATGTTGAGATGCGTTTCTTTTGATCGTGGAATCTTGCCCGAGACAATACACCAGATGACGCCAAAAGGCGTCATCTGGTGTATTGTGAGACTAGGCTCTAAGGAAAGCTGTTTCGGGTGTGGACCAATCAACTTCAAGGACAGTGCATACATTATCAGAGTTATGTTTTTGTTTGCATTATGACTGCAGGTATTGTGGTCTATGCAAACATGACTCCTTGTAAAAAAGGTGTCAGTTTTGTTGCCAGATAAAAGGGTAAAAAAACAATTATCATATGTTTTACTGGCAAATGAGGTTCCAATGGTGTTAAGGAATTTTTCCTATCGCCTTGTAGAGGCCGACCAAAACTGAATTTCTGACCAAAAGTGAAAAATTTACTTTCGGCTGAAACCGAAGCCGAAACCGAAAGTTTAACTACACGTTCGGCCTAAACCGAAGCCGAAAGATACATAACCGAAGTTACCGAACACAATATTTATGAAATATTCCATGATGCATTAATTAAAAAGAAATCTAAAACTAATCATTCAGAGCCTGCAGTAAGAGTCGCTAAATATCAATTCTTTAGGTGGTACTTACTTAGTAATTATATCCAAAAAAACGAATGTTGTAGTTAAGAAACAGTTTTTTCCGCATTCAGCCAGACAGGCTGTTAGGGGCCATCCATAAATGACGTCACGCGATTTTGGACGATATATAATCTATGGATGGCCCATTAGCAGACCATGGTTGCGGCTGTAACCTCACTCCCAAGCTGCTGCTGACGTGTGTGTGTGTTTGCAGCCTATCGCATACGATTGCCTAGCGCCGACTGACCGGCCGATAGGCCGAGTGATAGACATAGCACTAGCATTATATTCTAAAAATAGATCTTCGGTTGACGAATGACCGAAAGTCAATATCAGTTTCGGCCGAAACCGAAACCTTACTGAAAGTAAAAAATGTACTTTCGTCCGAAACCGAAAGTATGCCGAAAGAGGCCATTTTCCAACTTTCGGTGCCGAAACCGAAACCGAATTTCGGTCGGCCTCTATCGCCGTGTATGGTCGCTTTACTCTGAGGAATTAGTTGATTGTTCTGTTACCCAGTTTAACAAACATAACAATTGAGCGTTAATTGTACGAATCAATGAGTAGGACATCTGCAGAAGTACTGTGTTGACAATTCCTAGCACACGTGTTCGCATATTAGAGTGTTTTGTTTTTAGATATTGTAGTTGCTTACCACAAAAGAGTCTGAGTGCTCCTTCCTAAGTTCATGCTTAATAATCTTAATTATAAGAACTGTATCCTGTGGTGAGATCTGAATTTTGAGACTTGACATTAAACACACTAAAAGATAATCAGTAGAAGTTCAAGCAAGAATCATTGTATGATCACGATTGATAACAACCCGAAGCAACAAAGCGGACCCTGATTAGCATGAATGCATAATTAGCATAATTACATTCATTCGAGAAATGACTCTTTTTTTATTTCCATTAAATTTGTATTCTTATTTTTATTAGTATTTTTTATTAATATATACAACACTCCACCCTATGCCCACTCGTACCAAGAACGTCACCCCATTTTACCAATTGGAACTATGTTTCTGCATGGGCGAATTCTGTAACTAGCCATTTTCATCAATATCACAGGATCTCTAATGTTCAGTGTGAAGCAGATGCCATGTAGTATTTTTGGATAATATACCCATAATATTAATTAGTGTGTTTGCTGGATTCGAACCCTGAACTCCTGCAATGACGCACTACCGCTTAGCCATTAAAATTAAGATTAGGGTGAGTTGGTGAGGAGAGGCAGTGACGTCATCGTGGTGAGGAGAGGGGTTGATGATGC
>JAAXLI020001754.1:0-15482 GCA_014621495.2 Entosphenus tridentatus
CCATTAACTCACCCATTCACCCACTCGCTCACTCGCCCACACACTCGCTCACCCACTCACTCACTCACCCAACCATTAACTCACCCATCCACCCACTCGCTCACTCGCCCACACACTCGCTCACCCACCCACTCACTCGCTCACCCACCTACTAACTCATTCGCCCACTCACTCCCTCACCCACCCACCCACTCACTCTCCTACTCGCTCACGAGCTCAACCACCCCGCATGCCCAAACCCCCCCCCACCCACCGGATGAGCCAGCGGCAGTTGGCGTTGTTCTCGTAATTGTCGGGGAAGTTCATGGAGTTGAAGCTCCCGGACGTCCCCGTGAACTGGAAGTTGTCGTCGCAACCCGACGCTGCAGAGACACACACACACACACACACGTGTCGTTGGTCACGAACGTTCCTCATGTGCCCTTACGGACCCCGTAGAGCTGAGAAACCAGGAGGCCCCAGGTATAGGCAATGCTCGTAACATCCAGCGGGGCTGCAATTGCAGTAGGCTCCGAAATACCGTTGGATAAGCCGTGATTTTTTCGTGGTTAATTACGTGAATCCGAATAAGATCATGAATCTGGCAGACATGGCGCAATCCCTTCACTAACACAGTCCTCTCTCTCCTCGTCTGCCCTGGACATACGTCCGGTCAACATGGGCTAAAAGGCAAAATAAAAAACGTGGAGATGGGGCAGCGTTGTAGAGCTTCCTCCGTCGAGTGAGGGCTTTGCACCGGCAGGGCATTGCAGGGCGCCGCAGTGGCGAGGAAATGTCATATTCCTGGCCTGCCATGCAGGAGGCCGTGGGTTCGATCCCGGACCCTGATGAAGCCTGTCGTATGTTTGCAATCCGTTCGTTCCCTCTCTCTATCTCTCTCTCACCGTGGTGGACGTGTGGACCGTTCTATGGATTCCTACGTGCACTTAAGATGATTTGGCTGGTTCTATAAATTGTTCCCATACGTGATAGGAGTTACTTTGATGAGCTATCATCACGTGTGTGACCAAGTTGCCTCTCTGACCAAGAGCCAATTGCTGGGTGGGCTTTGGTAAAATTAAATAATCACGACATTTCGATCGAAACACAAGCATTCCTTCAAAGGTGGGGACACCACAGCAAGAAACAATGCTGTGGTGTTCCCACCTGATGAGGTTTCCTTGTGTTGCGATCGAAACGTCGTGATTTGGTTTATTTTATGTTCTATTACACTGTTCAAAAAAAATAAAAGAATTTCTGGCCTGGACTTTTGCAGCTGTTCTAGACTAATTTCAGGGTGCCGATTCCAAATCTGATCTCAGATTTGCACTATCACATCTAATTTTTATGCAATCGGCATACCCCATTTTCATTGATTTTACCCGAAATTAACTCTTGTCACTTATGATTGCAAGTTGTTGCGAGTCAGTGACTGCTTTAGTGTTAAAATATGGGGCTGTATTTTTAGGATGGTGTGTTTATAATATCATTTTATGTAGATATCCACATTTATTTAATATTTTTCTTCTGCAGTTTTTATTGAAAATGCAATATTTGATATCTCAAAAACCTGATGTGATAGACAAAAACTGATGCCAGATTTGGAATCAGCTCCCCACCTTAAAACCGTTGGAATACATTATGCCAGAAAAAGTGTGTTGACCAGTGTTATTTTATTTCTTCCTACGTGACTTTACCGAAAGAACCAAAGAGTATAAATTCCTGCAGTCACGAAAGCTTCAAATCAAGAGTGTAAAATTGAGTTACTACCCGTACCATATGCACGGTTTTGTGCAGTCTGCCCAGTGCTGTCGGGGGGTTCAATATTGGGGGTGAAATGCGAATGGAATGAATGAGGAGGGCGAGGCTAGAGGGGCGTGTCCCCCTCCCTCTCGACGTACTGCAGGAGGCTTCGTCGGAGGCGTCGTTGCAGTCGTTGACGCCGTCGCAGCGAGCGGACAGGGGGATGCACGAGATGTCGGCGCACACGAACTGGCCCGCGGGACACGGGGCTACGCACACGCAAAGAGAAAAACACGCACACACAGTTTTTAGTGGTTTTGGGGGGGGTTTTTCAGTTTTTTTGTGGTTTTGGGGTTTTTTAGGTTTTTTGTCGGTTTGGGGTATTTTTTCAGTTTTTCGTGGTTTTGGGGTTTTTTTTCAGTTTAGTGGTTTTGGGGTATTTTTTCGGTTTTTAGTGGTTTGGGGTATTTTTTCGGTTTTTAGTGGTTTTGAGGTATTTTTAGTTATTGGGTATTTTTTCAATTTTCAGTGGTTTTGGGGTATTTTCGTCTGTTTTTAGTGTTTTTTCTCTTCAGTTTTTAGTGGTTTTGGGGTATTTTTTCAGTTCTTAGATGATTTTGGTTTTTTTTCAGTTTTTTGTGGTTTTGGCACAAACGCACACACATTCACATAGAAATTTAGCATCACACAGCGGCCAGGCTGATGCTGGCACGAGTATTTTCACGGAGCATACATTACAGAGTTTGCCTTTCGTGGGACCCTGGGTAATTTGCTTATTAATTAAGTAGATCAGGCTCAAGTAAGCCTGTCATCCACATCAGGGTAAAGAGACACTGCATAATCGGTTGACTGCTAAAGTACATACGCCTTACTTAGGCCAATGGTCTCTACAACAGAATAGAGTGACCCTGGGTCATCCGTTGATGTCTAGAATTGATAAGCCTGAAGTACCATTGGAACCTCATTTGCATGGCAAATGAGGTTCCAATGGTGTAAATGCTTACCCCGAGCTCTCATACTCTGATGGTGCATTGTCTTTGAGTTGTGCGCCTTTTGGCGTCATTTGGTCCAACCGATGTGAGACTAGGCTCTAAGGAAAGCTGTCTCGGGTGTGGACCAATCAACTTCAAGGACAGTGCATATATTATCAGAGTTATGTTTTTTGTTTGCATTATGGCTGCAAGTATTGTGGTCTATGCAAACATGACTCCTTGTGAAAAAAAGATGTCAGTTTTGTTGCCAGATAGAAGGGTAAAAAAACAATTATTAAGCCTGAAGTAGGCCAACGGTCTCTACAACAGGATAGATTGACCCTGAGTCATCCGTTGATGTCTAGAATAGATCAGCCGAGAGGAGACCAATGGCTTCTACGTGATCCTACGCTGAGGCAGCCACACAACCGCTTATTCCTACTCGAGCTACGTAGTAATAATCCAATTCGTGTTCCAGAAAATGTGTTCTCTAATATATTCATTGCATCATATCCAATTCATATTATGAAAGCACGTGTTATAGGAGAATAGACTGTACTTTTTTAATCTATACTCTTAGGTTTGTTTCGGTAAAGTCACGTAGGTAAAAAAATAATAATAAAATAAATATTACATCAATAATAACAAAAATACAATTATAAATCGCGACGTTTCGGAGGCAACACAAGTCTCCGTTATCAGGTGGGACCGTCACAGACAGATTTACTGTATCAAGTGAGGCCATGATTTATAGTTGTATTTCTATTTATAATTTTATTTCTATTACTATTTCTATTATTTTTATTATATTATTTATGTTTACCTACGTGACTTTACCGAAAAGACCTAAGAGTATGAATCCTTGCAGTCACGAAAGCTTCGAATCTTTTAAAATCTGTTTAAGTTTACAATACGTTGAGCCGAAACGGCCATAATCGGCGTGCCGTTAAGACGGCTTTGTGCGCCATGTGACCATCGGCTGACCTGTTTGGCTATGGCGGGGTGGTGGAGGGCCTTGACGACACAAAAATTGGGCCGGATTACGTTCTAGATTTGAAGCTTTCGGGACTGCAAGGATTCCTATTCTTAGGTTTTTTCGGTAAAGTCAAGTAGGAAAAAAATTATAATTAAAATTAATAAAAGTAAAATAAAAATAAAATTATTTTATTTTCATTAAAATTAATAAAAGTAAAATTTAAATATAATTATTAGACTTTTATTTTTGTTTTACTTTTATTAATTTTAATCTAACTGTTTTACCTACGTGACTTTACCGAAAAACCCTAAATAAAAATAAAAGTAAAATAATGTTATTTTACTTTTTTAAATTTACATTTTTTACCTACGTGACTTGACCGAAAAAACCTAAGAATATGGATTACAACGTATTGGCCTCACTCAAAACCGCCGTTACAGATCAGGGTACAGGGCCACGACAAACCCCATCTGTGTTAAGCTTTAAACACGAGGCGATTCATCCAGTCCCAAGCCACGGAACAGTGCGGGGGGGGGGGATCACTCACGGGTGGTGGGTATTATAGGGGTGGGCGGGGGATAGGGCAACTCCAGGCAGGCCCCAGGCTCCAGTGAGATGTCGTCTAGCGCTATCTCGCTGCTGCCGGCTTTCCGCCGGGCCTCGAACACCACCTGCAACGGAGAAGGAAAAAACGTCAACCGATGCAGAAAGACCTCGTTGTGACCAGGGGCGGCCCTAGACTAGCTTGCCAGCGACTGGAGCTATAGGGCAAAGCCACGTAATAGGTGCGCCCCCCCCCCCCCCAAACCCCAAGGGCAGATCTAGGCTGAGGGTTTTTTGGGTCAACTGTGAAAAATGGTGCTCCTATTTGCAGTTTTTTAACCGTATGTTTTTAAATAGAGGCATCATTTTTTGGGTTCTTTCGGTAAAGTCACGTAGAAGGGAAATATTAAAATAATAAAAATAAAACATAATAAAATCATTCTCACGACGTTTCGGCCACAGACCTGTTCTTCACCTGAGGACGGCTGCTTGTGTTGTGGCCGAAACGTCGTGAGAATTGTATTTTATTGTGTTTTTTATTATTTCCCTTCTACGTGACTTTACCGAAAGAACCAAGAAGATGAATCCCTGCAGTCACGAAAGCTTTAAATCGAAATTTAGAGGCATCATTATTCGGTTTTTCCTTCCATCCATCTGTCCGACCGATACAGTTTCAGAAATGTATTATTATAATTATTCGTATTCCCTCTGTACACACACGGGAATTGAAATAATGACATCGTCGTTATTTTATTTGTATTTTTTACCTCGAATTTGGCGCCCCCCCCCCCCCCACTTAATTTGGCACCCTAGGCGACTGCCCTAGTTCGCCTCTATGGATGAGTCACCCCTGGTTGTAACGCGGTAGGTGCGTTGTTGAAAAGTGCTTAGCGCAATGGGCCTTGGCCAGCCGAGTCTATGAGTCTCTATGTAACTTTATAGATCCGTATGTAACTCTACAGAGCTCTATGTAACACGAGATAGATATGTGTTACTCTATTAGACTTTATGTAACAATGGATATTCCTGTAACTCTATAGATATCTGTGTAACTGTACAGATCTCTACATAATTCTACCTAACTGCAATGTCTTGTAGCTGCCGGTACTGTGGTCGTCGTGGCAACAGAGCTGCCTGTTCTCAACGGGGCCTTAGCAGCTGGAATAATAAAGCCTGAGTTGAATGATCGGACCTGGAAGTTCTGTGATTGGCTGAAGTTGAGCTGCCCGTAGTACCACTGGTTTCCGTAGTTCCCCTCCATGACCCACAGGGGAACATCGGCCACTCCCTCCGTCCGCAGGGACAGGGAGAGGCGATAAACGTCCACCCCATACATGTGGTACCTGCGCATAAAGACACACAGGAGGGATGCACAGAGGGATAGAGACGCAGGGATGGACATACACGCAGACACACGGGGGGCGGTAATGGGAGAGAGGTCATGTGAAAGATGCGGGTTGCAATGACAGAAGCAGCGAAGGAGTGGGAAGCCGCCTGCCTCGTGGCTGTACGAAATGCGAGAGTGAAGCTATCGGTAACAACACAAACCAACGCTGAAACTGCCCGTAAACCACGTGACTCGTGATAATGGGGTTTTCCTATTTTTTCTGGCAACAAAATAGGTGTTAAGATGATAATTGGTTTTTTACCCTTCTATCTGGCAACAAAACTGACACATTTTTTACAAGGAGTCATGTTTGCATAGACCACAATACCTGCAGTCATAACGCAAACAAAAAACATAACTCTGTATGCACTGTCCTTGACGTTGATTGGTCCACACCCGAGACAGCTTTCCTTAGAGCCTAGTCTCACATGGGTTGGACCAGATGACGCCAAAAGGCGCACAACTCAAAAGACAATGCACCATCAGAGTATGAGAGCTCGGGGTAAGCATTTACACCATTGGAACACTCATCATATTTTTTACTGGCAAATGAGGTTCCAAAGGTGTTAAGATGTTAAAACACCAAACTGAAACCTTTTACAAGTGACTCCTGTGTGGCCAGCCCCCGCTCTGAATCCCTCCCATCTACACGACGTCGCCGCCCACTGTGAAAACACACTCTACGCCTCCTCCTCCTCCTCCATACAGCTCCCTTCTGCTCCTTCCTCGTCTCCTTCTCCTCGTCCTTCCACTCTCTTGTTCATCGCCCTCTCGTCATCCATGCCATCTTGAGCCCCTCCCCGGTCATCAGTTCTCCCGCCCCGCTCCTTCTTCTTCTCTCTTCCCACTGCTGCTCACCTTGAGCCCGGTGCCCTCCTCCTTCACTCTGTCCATCTTGGGGGGCTTCTACCCCAGACTCCCTTCCCTTTCTCGCTCATCTCACGTCACCCGCACCCCCCCCCTCGCCTGCTCGCCCTCTTGCGCGACCGACTGCACTCGCCCACCCGTGCACTGTGGTGCGGTGCCACGGCCACGGCGTTTAACAACAATAACATTAATCGACATCGCCCGGTTCACAATCGGCACAGCGTGATTCAGTCACACAGATGGCCGTGACGTGCGGTCGTATGCACCAGAACTTGAGGCACGTGGGGTTGGGTTCGGGGTCCAAGGTAAATGTGCGGATGCTCGTGGCGACGCCGCTGTTTTGGTTCCGGATGTAGAACCCTGCGGAGTGGGGGGACACCAGGAAGAACAATCATGCAAACGCACGAATTCCATAATGCTGTCCGACATGCGCTTGTCTTTTTAGCGCTGGTTATTTTATCTCTCTCCCAGGTGCGCACCTGACGAGTTCCCAAAGGTGTGGTCCACATCCGGGCCAGTGTTGGCTGGAGAACTGGGACCGCTTAGCCGCTGCCAGTCGGCGCTGTCGTAGGGGTCCTGGTCCCAGTAGCACCAGCCCGACTCGAAGGTGCAGTCCACCAGATCCTTGTCTGCACGCAGACAAAGAGTGGGTGAACTAGTGGGGTGGGCAGGGGTGGGGTGGGGTGTAAACTCGTGAGTCGATCGCAGTGAAGGGTGTAAGTAAGTGCATGCAGACAAAGAGTGGGTGAGCTGGTGAGTCGGTGGGCGAGCGGGTGAGTGAGTGTGAGTGGGCCACTCCGCTCTCGCTGGCCATACTTGTGAGTCCCGAGATGTCGAACGCGCTGAAGGAGACACTGAAGCCGCCATACGTTTGGCGGCTGTTGGAGGTGAACTCCACGGTGAGCTCGTGGGCGAAGGCCCGCACGTCGCCGGGGTTGCCGACTCCGGTCAACGAAGCTGTCGCACGAAAAGAACGAGAGACAGAGAGAGAGACGGACATGGGGAGAGAGGGACAGAGAGAGAGAAAGATGGAGAGACGCACACGACAGAGACACGGAGAGAGACACGGAGAGGGGGAGGGAAAACCTACGCTTGACTCCAGTCCATTGAAAACACGGCGGTGACCAAGTGGCGTGCATTGGCGGCTCCTGAAAAGATGTTGCTGAAGCGAAGCGATCGTCTGTCGACGGCTGTCGGAACAGTAGATGGCACAATGCGCTCACCCAGCCTCTCTTTGGCGGCGCCAATTCCCTTGTAGATGTTGAAAAAGTCGTTCTGGTTTTCGAGCGCAAACGCCGAGAAGGTGAACTGGACGGCGTAGCCCTCCGGGGCGCTGTTGGAAATAACGGCACGGCGGTCAGGACTGTCGCCCGGAACTAGCCGGCTTCAGAGGAAAACGCGCGGGGGGAGGGCGAGTGGGTCGCATGTCGATGAGTGGATAAAAGGAATGGCCCCGGGCCAGCACCCACCAGCCCATCCACTCACTCATCCACTCACTCATCCACTCGCCCACTCACCCAACCCAACCACCCACCGGATGAGCCAGCGGCAGTTGGCGTTGTCCTCGTAGTTGTCGGGGAAGTTCATGGAGTTGAAGCTCCCGGACGTCCCCGTGAACAGGAAGTTGTCATCACAACCGGAAGCTGCAGAGAGACACACGTGTTGTTTGGTCACAGACGTTCCTCCTGTGCCCTTATGGATCCCGTAGAGCCGTGCGGGGTCCATACTACAACAAACAAACATGGCCAAACCAGTAAACTTTTCGAAATCACCAAAATAAAGCAATGAAACAGTGATCATAAGAACTGTGACAGAATTGAGTAACCGTTTGTCGCTCATTTCCCAACGTCTTGTCTCTTCTCACAATCCAAGTTCCTAGAATCAACCCACCCACGTCTGCAACATGGCTTTATCCCAGAGGTCGCAATCGGGTACCCATACCCGTACCCTACCCGATACCCGGCCGGGTACGGGTAGGAGCCGGGTATCTGGTAGGGTACTGGTACCCGTTTGTGACCCTGGTGCGGCCGGGTACGGGTACAGGTACGGAATCAAAACCCGTTTGCGACCTCTGCAGAGCGGTAACTCTCCCCCCCCCACCCTCTCCACGTACTGCAGGAGGCTTCGTCGGAGGCGTCATTGCAGTCGTTGACGCCGTCGCAACGAGCGGACAGGGGGACGCACGAGATGTCGGCGCACACGAACTGGCCCGCGGGACACGGGGCTGCGCGCACACACACACAAAGACAAAGATCCCCCGTGTAGCCTTAACAGACTTTTGGGGGCAAGCGCTGTTCATGAGCACCTAACGAAGGCCGGCACGGCGTACAGGGAGGGTGGGTTGGCGAGCACCACGCCCGACCGTCTTTGTCTCCCAAGCGGCGATGTTTACACACCGCACCAGGTGCTCATTTGAGGCTCAGTCGACCTAGGGGAAGTCCAGAACCCGTTCAGATAACACTGGTCACACTTTTTCTGGCATAAGGTATTCCAAAGGTTTTAAATTTTTGGGGTGCTGATTCCAAATCTGGCATCAGTTTTTGTCTATCACATCAGGTTTTTGAGATATCAAATATTGCATTTTCAATAAAAACTGCACAAGAAAAATATTAAATAAATGTGGATATCTACGTAAAATTATATTATAAACACACTATCCTAAAAATACAGCACCATATTTTAACACTGAAGCAGTCACTGACTCGCAACAACTTGCAATCATAAGTGACAGAGTTAATTTCGGGTAAAATCAATGAAAATGGGGTATGCCGATAGCATAAAAATGAGATGTGATAGAGCAAATCTGAGATCAGATTTGGAATCAGCACCCTGAAATTAGTCTAGAACAGCTGCAAAAGTCCAGGCCAGAATTTTTTTCTTGTTGACCAGTGTAATCGTTACTGGTGTTGGCTCCATTTCTCATTCGGATACTGCATCTAAACTGGACCCAACAAGTAGCAAACGTAGAAGTAAGAAAGAGGCTGCACATATAATAATCGTAGAGCCTTGGCATCAGTGTTAGGCACAATAGTGAAGCTCCCGCAAGGCTGCTCATGTGTCCAATGTATTTTAAACCTTTTTGTTGATCTTCAAAGCTTGTCTAAGCTAAGCTCGTCTCATCACCCGATTGGCACGGCATGATTACCACCTGCACGATCTGGCTCATGACTAGCCCCCGCTGCGGACTGCACCCAGCTTGCCCTAGCTGAAGCTCAGCCTATTATATTCTTAGGTTTTTTCGGTAAAGTCACGTAGTCTATGGGCGGTGTTCAGTCTGTGGGCGGTGTTGAGTCTGTGGCGGTGTTGAGTCTGTGGGCAGTGTTGAGTCTGTGGGCGGTGTTGAGTCTGTGGGCAGTGTTGAGTCTGTGGGCAGTATTCTTAGGTTTTTTCGGTAAAGTCACGTAGGTAAAAATTTGTTATTTAAATTAATTAAAGTAAAATAAAAATAAAATAAAAATCACGACGTTTCGGAGGCAACACAAGCCTCCGTCTTCAGGTGGAACCGTCACAGCACGATTGCTGTATCAAATAAATGAGAAATTCCAAGAAAACAGTCCTTGTCTTGATTTGATATGTAGAACTACCTTCGTTACATTTATACTGTAAAGTTTTGCGATACCTTCTTTAGTGGGGGCGAGTTCTTACTCAAATTGCATGAATTTGCAAATTGTGAAAACTCTTTAAAGGGTGCTGACACAAATCATCTAAAAATCTAATGGAAGCCATTTTTAACTACTCGGCCCGCATGGCGATTTGTAATGCGGCCATCAGGAGGAAGACTCACGGGTGGTGGGTATTATAGGGGTGGGCTCGGGATAGGGCAACTCCGGGCAGGCCCCAGGCTCCAGCGAGATGTCGTCCAGCGCTATCTCGCTGCTGCCGGACCTCCGCTGGGCCTCAAACACCACCTGCAACAGAGGGGAAGCCCGTAACCAATAACTGTTAACCGAAAATATTGCGAACCGTAACTGAAAATTTAAGACGAAGATGATTGTTTTCGACTAAAAACCGTGATTAGTGTTTTTCAGCACTGGAGCAAGTGCATAGTGGAACAGGGGCCATTCGTCCTAGCCCCACACAGAGATGCGCCCAAGGCTGGACTAAAACCTAGGCCCATTTTCGCCACGAGGGCGACAACATTCACCACTGTCGTCCATAAAAACAACGTTGGTGAAGTTTACGCCTGGAGGCACCGGGGGGCCCTGATCCAGTAGTGGATCGAGAGGAGGCTTCATGACTATTTCCGCATATTACCAATGGGTCTGAAAACCGCACCTCTGTGACATTCAGACCACGATCTAACCCTCAAGAAAACCTCTTATGGATGATATTGATCGCAAAAGCCTACGTGTTAAACAGACCATGGCCAATTGGGCTGGTGAGGGTGGAAAACGCCATGCACCGACCTGGAAGTTCTGTGATTTGCTGAAGTTGAGCTGCCCATAGTGCCACTGGTTGCCATAGTTCCCCTCCTTGACCCACAGGGGGACGTCAGCCACTCCCTCGGTTCGCAAGGACAGGGAGAGGCGATAGACGTCCACCCCATACATGTGGTACCTGCACATAGGGACACACAGACGGGCAGAGTCAGACACAGAGATGGACACAGGGACACAGAGATACACAGGGACGGGCATACATACACATGAACACACACAAACAGACCAGGACACTCAGCAACACACACATGGAATCTGTTACCAAGCACTGTGTGGAAGCAATCGCAGTGAGGTTTGGTGGATCATACACAATTTCAGCAGCGTTGATTCAAGACAAGCGAAACTCTGGACTGGGTTTCGATGCATGGTGACTCACTGGTAGAGGTAGACTTTGCCGGTGAACTGACAGGATGTCTACAGGTGTAAGGGTGTTATAGGCACCCTTCACTAAATTTAATTCAATAGCAGAGCTGTCAGATCCATGGACATAGGGTTGGAACATGTGTTCCTTCTCAAAAGGCAAGGGCCCAACCATTTACATTCTTGTCCCGTGTGATTTCAAATTATTCCCACACCACTGTGGAGCTCCTCATAAATGGGGACATGTGGTCGCATTCACCAGAACTTGAGGCACGTGGGGTTTGGTTCGGGGTCCAAGGTGAACGTGCGGATGCTAGTGGCGACGCCGCTGTTTTGGTTCCGGATGTAGAACCCTGCGGGAGAAACCAGGGAGAACAATCATGCAACGCAAGGATTCTATAACGGTTTCCAACATGCATTTATACTTTTAGCGCTGTTTTTTTCTCTCTCCTAAGTGCATACCTGACGAGTTCCCAAAGGTGTGGTCCACGTCCGGGCCAGTGAAGGCTGGAGAACTGGGCCCACTCAGTCGCTCCCAGTCGGCGCTGTCATAAGGGTCCTGGTCCCAGTAGCACCAGCCCGACTCGAAGGAACAGTCCACCAGATCCTTGTCTGCACGCAGACAAAGAGTGGGTGAGTGAGCGGGTGAGCAGATGAGTGGACCACGTGGCTGTCACTGGCCATGGTCGTGAGTGAGCCAGCAGGTGACTGGGTGGGCTGGAATGTTCTCGCTGGCCTTACTTGTGAGAGCAGAGAAGTCGAATGCGCTGAAGGAGGCATTGAAGCCGCTTTTGACTTCACTGCCATCGGAGGTGAACTCCACGGTGAGCTCGTGAGCGAAGACCTGGACGTCGCCGGGGTTGCTCGTTCCCGTCAACGAAGCTGCATCATGGAGGAGGTAAACTTGAACATCATCACCACTACCATCACCCAACACCAGCTCAGATGGACTGGCCACGTTGTTAGGATGCCCAACTCCTGCCCTCCTTAAACAGGTCCTGTATCCCAAACTAAACGCAGGACAGTGTGCCCCTGTAGGACAGAAGGAGCGCTACAAGAACAACGACTTCAAGAATTGGCCACATCAACACCACCAACTGGGAAGACATTGCACAGGACAGAACCACACCAAGGAAGATTATCCACAATGGGGTCACACTCTACGCAAAAAGATCTTCACCGTGCCACAGAGGACAAGTGGCAACAAAGTAGGAGGGAGGTTTACCACCAAGAAGGCCCAACCACCCATCATCCACCACCATCACATTCCCTTGCCCACACTGCAGCAGAATCTGCGGATCTCTGATCGGCCTCTTCAGCCATCTGGAGATCCACAAAAAGAACCCTCCAGGAGGACAATCATACTCGACCCCGAGTGATCGATGATGATGATGATGATGACCGGTCTACCAATCCCTCGGTCTTGCTCACCTTGGAGCTCTTTGTCAGCACCCAGTCCTTTGTAAATCTTGAGGAAGTCGTAACGGTTTTCAAGGTCAAAGGCCGAGAACGAGATTTTGACTCCGTAGCCATCTGGGGCCCTGTGGGGAAAAGAGCGGGGGCGCGGTCAGGATGTCACCACAGGCGGGCCAGGGAAGTGGGCCAAGCCGTGGCGCATTCGGGATTCTGGTGCAGAAGGTTCACGGTTGGAATACTGGCCAGGTCACCCTCGCTCGCTCGTTCGCTCGCTAGCTCACTCACTCACACACACTCAATCAAGCTCAACCACCCATTCACCCACTCATCCACCCTCCCACCCACCCACCGGATGATCCAGCGGCAGTTGGCATTGTTTCCATAGTTCTCAGGGAAGTTCATAGAGTTGAAGCTCCCGGATGTCCCCGTAAGCAGGAAGTCGTCATCACAGCCGGAATCTGCAGAGCGATAATGCAGGTTGGTTATTTTATGAACCAGCTCAGACACTCACTCGCTCACACTCATTTACCCCACTGCTTATTCAATCACCCACCCACTCACTCACATTTTGTCGTTTGAGGCTTTCAATGACGAGCTCAATAAGCCAGTCAATTTATCCTGATCCCCCACTCTGATTGGGCCCCCGAACCAAAGTCAAATATCTCTGCGAATTGATCCCACATTAGAGGACCTAGACTTTGACTCCTTGTCCACTGACGAGTATCCAAGTCAAGACAGGGCAGTGACACCACTTAAGAGGACCCAAGATTTTCCTTGGGGTGGGCATTGAGGAGGAGAAATATCCTGGCTTGCCAGGAGAAGGCGGGCACAGCAGAGTGTGGACTAATCTCCGGTTCCCTCCCACATTCATTCGGAGTTTGCCAACCCTCCCTAGAAAGAACACAGGGCTCGGGCGATCGTTAGTAGCGCTGCTGCCTTGCACAACTTTCGTCCGTGACTTCCCCGCGCCTCTGAAATTATGGAAAAACATTGACGTTCCCGCTTTAACCCGGCGGCATCGGGGGTAAACGTTGGGGATGACGTGGAGAGAAATGGGAGTTAGAGAGGAGGGCATGGCGGTAGGGGGACCTTTCCCTCCCCTCCCCCCCGTTCAACGTACTGCAGGCAACTTCGTCCGAGGCGTCGTTGCAGTCGTTGACGCCGTCGCAGAACGCGAGCAGAGGGATGCACGAGATGTCCCCGCACACGAACTGATCCGGAGAACACGGGGCTGCGTGCACACAAAGATCCCCCGTGTAGCCTTCAGTGCACTGTTGGGGCAATTGCTGTTTCCGAGCACCTATGAAACCCGGCACGGTGCACACGAGGAGGTGGGTGACTAGCACCATGCCTGGCTGCCTCCCTAGTGGCGATGTTTACACACTGCACCAGGTACTCATTTGAGGCTCACTCGACATAGGGGGAAGCTCAAAACCTGGGTCAGAAAATCGTCACTCGTGTTGGCCGTGAGCGGGAATCCAGCTCGGGTCACCGGCCTGATAGAGCGGATGAGTAGGAGGCACAATGGAGCGGATGGGGAGCAGAAGAAGGCACGAGAGTGGAGATGATGATGATCGCAAGAGCGGAGAATGTCTGCTGCTGCTGCTGAATCTGCTGCTGCTGCAGCTGCTGCAGCTGCTGCCGTCCAATGTTTGTGGGCACTGTGGTGTCTGTAAGAGCAGCTCAGGATAATGCCCTCGTTTTGGTAGTCATGGATCGGCTCAGGCTAGGCTCTGGCTCCGGTGAGCCTAGAACCAGCGAGCCATACACAAGCCAGCCATGGATCTGTCTCTCTCTGCGAGTCTTTAGGTCTCTGTGCGAGTCTGTGCGTGTCCGTGCGAGTCTATGGGTCTCTATGTGAGTCTATGGGTCTCTGTGTGAGTCTATGGGTCTCTATGTGAGTCTATGGGTGTCTATGCAAGTCTATGGGTCTATGAAAGTCTATGGATCTCTGTGCGAGTCTGTGGGTGTCCGTGCGAGTCTAAGGCTCGCAGTGCCAGTCTATGGCTCGCAGTGCCAGTCTATGGAAAATCGTCTACATATCTGACAAAAGCCATTTCCGGGGCCAACTCATCCCAGCTCAGCTCGCACATCGATTCGTAACGTGGCCATCAGGACCACGAGGCTCGGCGGAAGACTCACGGGTGGTGGGTATTATAGGGGTGGGCGGGGAATAGGGCAACTCCGGGCAGACCCCAGGCTCCAGCGAGATGTCGTCCAGCGCTATCTCGCTGCTGCCGGACTTCCGCCGGGCCTCAAACACCACCTGCAACGGAGGGGAAACCGGTAACCAGTAACCGTTAACCGGAAATAATATTTGCGAACCGTAACCGAAAATCGAAGATGAAGATGATTTTACTAATAGGGTTTTTCCCCTTTTTTCTGGCAACAAAACTGACACTTTTTGCAAGGAATAATGCTTAGATTAACCACAATACTTGCAGTCAAATGCAAACAAAAAACAATACTCTGAAAAGGTGTCAGTTTTGTTGCCAGAAAAAAAGGGGAAAAACCCCTATTAGTATATTTTGGTACTGGCAAAGGAGGTCCCATGCTGAAGATGATTTTGTTTGACAAAACCGTACAACGAGGTTTGGAACACCGGTACGCATGATATGTTTTTTTTATTACTGAGTAATTTTATTTTCAGCATTGGAGCAAACCCAAAGCAGAACACAGGGTGCATTTCATACAATCCCCACATAGAGAGGAGTCCAAGTTGGGGCTTGAGCCTAGGCCTATCCTTGTAATGAGGCCACAACTGTCGCCACCACCGTCCCCTTCAGTTAAAAAACACACGG
>JAAXLI020001755.1:0-19163 GCA_014621495.2 Entosphenus tridentatus
TTTTATTACTACCCTTCTACGTGACTTTACCGAAAGAACCAAGAAGATCAGCAAAGTATCGTGGTTCATTTGTGACAAGCACTTTGTGGGTAATGCATTCGTCCAGCATATATACCTTGCGGATATGACAAGTGTTCCCAATAGCACTTTACTGACGTTGACACCTAATAGCCTGATAATACATGCATGGGCGAATACGGATGCATTTTATTCGTGGTGTCGGAGACCTTTGTCGCATTTTCATGGACAAAATGAGGAACAGACCTTTGCGTGCTGCTGCTGCTGCAAGTATAAACACCAAGATAACTTGGTAATCGCTCAGGTTGGGTAGGTGACGTATTTTTTCGTCAGCCTCATACTAGCAGAGTCGCCGCCATCCTCACTCACAAACAAAATTCCTTTATTTCTACTTAACTGAGGAAGACATTGGCACGTAAACTGAAGATTGATAATTGATTCAACTTGATCAATTGCAGATCATGTGGGCCGATTCGTCATTGTTCGTAGTCATGTCAATGATATCCCATTCATTATTTGTAATATATGAAATCCAACACCGATTAATACAGAATTAACATTAGAATATGTATTTATACTTGAGGAATCCGATGAGCTATACCGATTTTTTCACAGATGTCCAGTAGGCATACGGAATAAGAACGTTACAATACCAAACTATACAAAAACACGATAGGAGTGCAAAGTATAGGAAAGGTAAACACATCACTTTAAATATATACATGAAAATAAAACTGAACATTTTTTTATTTTATCTTACCAGGTAAAGCCAACTGAGTGATTCGCTTATTTTTCAAAAGCGACCTTTCACAAATGATCGCTCAACTTAGTGGCTTATTACGTGCAAATATATAGGAGCCAAGAATAATCTAAATACTATAATGTTAGATTAAAATTAGTTAAATTATCGAAATAATAATAGAGGAGTGTAATTGTCATATGATGGTTATTTTCACATCATAAACGATCCAATCTTTCTTGACTTTGTCGATTACGCCATCTCTATCTCTGCTGTCTGTCTCTTCTTTCGTCTGCAGACTCTTCTGGATTCATCAGATTAAAATATAAATTACGGAATGTGATGTACTGAATATAGTTTACTCTTTCTAAGCAAATTTATTACAAACCTGTAAATAAAGAAGGGCAATGGTAGATCACCTTCATCGTAGCGTTGTAAGAGCTGTTTGAGTGACATTTCTATCAGGAAGAAAGTAAACGAAATGTTTCAATCAAAAATTGGTTTACCACACTGAAAATTTTCCTCACCTGTGAGAGTGAATAAAAAAATATAAACACTTGGTGCTCGACTTATGTTTGTTGAAAATGTGCAATTGTTGTAGGAGCAATTGAATTAAGTATCGACTTACTGGACTTTTTATTGATGTGAATACAAACACATTAACTATTTATACATCGTAAGGACAGGTCAGTGTTGTGAGCAGAAGGTCGCGTTTACTAAAATGAATTTGCACAATAACTTACTCGATTCTGAATTGATGTGAATAAGAAAAAAGTGTGAGCAAGAGTCATCAAAGTGAAACTGCACTACGTTCAAATTAAAAGCGGATTCTGCTTCTTTATTTCAATTTCTATTAGATGTCCAAAAAAACCTGTTGTCACACACAAATTAACAAAATAGATTATCTATTATTATTATGTAATGGTGTGCAAAACGAAAAGACAACATACTACAACAGGGGCGCACTTGGATTTTATTAAACGCGGCGCTGGTAAACTTTTGGAGAAAATGTATTATTCTTGTAACAAACTAATAACTCGTTACAATTTTAATATAACCCTTTCATGAAAAACTAAAAAATTTATGTAAAATTGCATGAAAATCCACGTCGCCTAACCAGCGTTACACACAGCGACAGTGTCAGAAGTTAGGCACGTATCACCGAAACTATATGTATCATTTGGAGAGTATGATAGCCTCAACACATCATGAACTAGCCATGGACTACACCGACTCTTTAATGTCAGAGATTAAGCCGCTCATACTTGTAAACATCTTTAAAAAAGTTAACTAAACTATGTTTTATTTTACCAATTCAGGCCCCACTGAGTTGTATAGCTCTTTTTCAGACGCGACATGGCTATCACAAATGACAGCTCAACGAAGTGGCTTATAATGTATACACTTATATCAGTAACCGAATACTCTAAACGCCGTGATGTTTATTCTAAATGTGGACGGAAAAACCGGAGGACTGGAGGATTGAACGCACGTCCGCATGTATACCAGGCAAGGAAGTTAAAATCTCCTACCCACCGTGGCGTTAGGGTCGAGGTCGAACCCACGACCTCCTGAATACCAGGATAAGTAGATAACATATCTGCATGAGTCTATGTAAGGACCACTGCACCTTCGATTAGCACGGTTAGCTACATATGGTGCGAAAGAAGTTCAACATATATACGTACATAGACTCACGCAGAGACCCATATACTCACACAGAGACCCATCGACTCAGAGAGACCCACAGCAGCTGAATTCTCAAAAAATACTGCAATACTCGTGAGCTTAACGCCGGAAAAGAGGAAGTGCGTTTAATGAAGATTAAATCCCATGAAACGAAAATACCTCCCTGATTAAACCCTCCTCGAGAGAGATTTATAATAATGATTACAAATAAAAAATAGTTGTATATCCTTCTCTGGTAATGAAGCAGGAGTTGTGTTAAGATGTTCAAACACCAAATGGATTACTTTTTGCAAGGCATCAAGTCTGCATTAAGCACACATTACTTGTGGAAAAACATGCAAACGTGCTTTGATAATTATTCACTATGTAACACGATTTTTGTTCCTGGGTACTAAGTGTTATTTTCTAATTGCTTATGCCTCGAAAGTAGAGAAAATGGCTCATATTCCCCACAAACATTGCTTTTGTGACCAGGACTTTACGTGAAGGAATGACACAAATGCACACGTTTTCTCATTTAAAACAGGTACATTTCAAATATCACTGTCCTGGTCACAAAAGCAAAGTTTTTGGAGAATAATAGCCATTTTCTTTACTTTTGAGGCATAAGCAATTAGGAAATAATACTTCCTACCCAGGAACAAAAACATAATAAATGTGTTACACAGTGTTATTAATGGATTGGATTATTTACTTTGCTTTGTTATCCTGGTCACAAAAGCAAAGTTCCTGGAGAATAATAGCCATTTTCTGTACTTTGGAGGCATAAGCAATTGGAAAATAACACTTACTACCCAGGAACAAAAAATATGTCTGTTTTTGTTACACAGTCATATATATTTGTGTAGTGAGCGACTTCCGAGACACGACGTGTAGAGGGCTCCTTGTTGATTTCTCACACTTTACAGGCACAATCACTGAGCGACATATATATGTACTGGGCTACGCATAGCTGACCCACTCATACAGCCCCATCGCCGGCATCTAACTATATAGCTGGCTGACTGATACAGCGACGACGACGATGGGAGCCGTACAGCGGATCGGCCCGACGATGAAGAAGAGATGACGACGAAGACAGCGACGGCAGCCAGGACCCGGACCCCCACGACAGCCCCGAACCTCCGGTTACGTCACCCTTATATACTCCTCGGCGTGGCCAAGCCCCGCCTCTGGCCACGCCCCCTTCTAGAACAAATACCTTGCCAGATATTACAATCATAATGTTTGTGTGCACAAACTAAATTTTTCATATTAGGTTGCTATATATTTCCCTTTTTTGGCTGCCTATTTATGATGCTGCGACAGTCTACTGCCAGTCTGTGATGTCGCCTGCTGATTAATTAAAGTCAGTGCACTGCCACTCTATTATCTCCACTGCTCATTGTGTTTTTTTTTCCATGATGAGTGTATGCCAGTCTATAATCTGTTGCCTGCTTCTTTACCTCACTCAGTGTACTACCAGCCTTTCATGTCGACTGTATTCTGTTTTTGCAGCTGCTGCCCGTATTGCTAGCTTTTGATTAGACTGTAGCAATGCTTATGTCATTGAGTCGGCGTACTGCCAGTCTATAATCTAGACTGTAGCCTGCTTCTCAACTTACCTGTGCATACTGCTGCTCTTTATTTTCCACTTATTTCAGCTTATTTCTTCGATGCATTTCTATTGTTTCGATTGCTCACGTCCCGCTATTTACTGATACGTACAGTAGTACTGCAATGCTAATTAACATGTTATACTGCTAAATACGTTGGTCTTTCTTAGCTACAACCCATTGCCTTTCGTCTATCGTTTTGTTACATTGGTCGGAAGATCACCCATTTAAATGTTGCCATACCGCTCCTTCACTTTTCACCAAAGCAGGGAGCATGCAGGGAGGTTCAATGCCCCAAATATTGTTGATCTTGCTTTCTTATGGTGGGTCAGGAACATTATCAGAGAGACATTGTTCTTCCATACCAACAAAACACCATCGCACGATTTCCTGACACTAATAGAGCACACGATGTCGTACAATAACACATTTTCCTGTCACAACGCCAAGATGGGTACCACGTCAAGATTTCTACAATTACAAAGCTGCAAGACAAAGACATCCTCACAAAACTGTCTCCTCTAAAAAAAAACTTCTATTCCTTGCTGATCATGGACACAGGAGGAAACCATATATTATTGTGCGCCAACCTCTTTCGCCAGTATGTTGTCGATGAGTATGCCAACATTGACAGTGAGCACCTTCTTTACATTCAACTGAATCAAAACCGCCTGCGTCTGAACAGTATGCTCATCTCTGGGATGCCATCATTGCCGAAGGAGATGCAAACGGTCACAATGTGGGCTGATTAGTTATTTTGCCTTCATCCTTCACAGCTCCACCAAGATACATGCATGAGAAGACTCAGGATGCCATGACGTACATCAACCAATATGCCACGCCAAATTTCTTCATCACCTTCACTTGCAATCCCAAATGAAAGGAGATCCAGGTTTACCTTTATCCAAACCAAAAGCCACCAGACAGACATCACATCTTAGTGAGGGTCTTAAACGTGCAAGTTCATGACCTCATGATGCTTTTACGACCAACGAAGGTGGCGTCTTTGGATCGACAAGCAGTAACTTGCACACCATTGGGTGCCAAAAACCTTGTCTTCATCATGCCCACATTTAGCTATGGATGAGGGAAACAATTCATGCAAGTCACATTGACACCTTGGGGTGTGATAGGGATGTCCTCTGCCTCCCACATTATTTAACATATCTTTTGACTACGTACTTAGTTAAGCCTTCAATGGCTGTACCAGAGATACAATGCGTGGCTGATCGATGCCCGGGTGCGGTCAAGGGATGGCTCCCTATTGCTCAACCATGTTATGTATGCCGATGCTCTGGTGATTACTGCTCACTCAGAGGAGGAGTTGGATGCACTGCTGCTCAACCTGGAGCTTGCCACTAAGAGGTGAGACCTTACCATCAGCTTCACCAAAACTAAGCACCTGCCTGTGTATTTTGTACCATCGGACAATCCACCCCCACAATTCACAATTGGCGATGCGGCAGTTGTGGAGAGATTGGAGAGATTCCCATACCTGGCCAGTGTGCTCATGACCGGCTCCGGTTTAACAGCAGAGGTCTCACTCCAAATCAGTCGAGCGCCATTATCTTTTCATCGGCTGCAGTACGCTGTGTGGAAGCTACCTGGTCTCTCCTTCCGCGTGAAGCTCCAGGTCTTCTCTGCCACGGTAATTCCCTCCCTTCTCCATGCTTGCGAAATGCGCACCCCCCTAATGGAATATCTTCGCCGGTTAGAAACATTTAGGCTGGCCTGCTAACGGTCCATCCTGGGTTTAACCATGTGTGTGTGTGTGCATCTAATTCGATGTGTTTCTATGTGTGTGGGTCGATGTCTGTGTGTAAATCCATGTGTGTGTCTGCCTTTTTCGCCCGGGCAACGCCGGGTACTTACCGCTAGTAGTCGATAATCGAGTATGTATGATTGAACTTCTTTCGCACCATACAAAACCAACCACGATAATCGGCGGTGCGGGGGAAGGACAACAAACTAAACATAAAAAGCAGTTTCTAAACAAATGGGGTTTCAAGCTTAAATTTTCCCGTGGCTTAGGGGGGGAAGGGGGTGCTGAATTTTCAAAAACGTCCGATAATCACTCATTATTTAAAAAATCTTATTTTTGCACATTCCTTACTAACATTTTTTTTACTTGCTGAAGATATGTTTTTTTAGTGTTTAAAATGTGTTTACTATGTGAAATTGTCATGAATGAACATACAAATAGACGAAAAATTAATATACAACGTTAAGTTACTGGAACGTGATGCCTTTATATTTCTCGCGAACGCAATCAAACACATTGCTTTTAAGAAGCCTACTGTACATACTACACTCTTGTTTTTTTCTCTATTCGTTCTTCATTACACAACTCCCTCACACGCTGGGTTCCTTTTTCCCCGTTACTCCCGTTCCTTGAGCGTAGCGTTCGCTCGCTTCCTCGCTCCCCCACACCGCTGGCTGACGGCGTGTGGGAGACAGCCTCCGGCCTGCCACGTGGCCGCTGGCGTGTCGGAGGCACAGACGTGGTCTCTCTTCAGCCCCTCTCCACACAGACCCCGAGCTGTCTCCCTCCACCCCTTATAACACCTGGCCCACGTGATACCACGCAGCCAATCATCAGCCTCACCCCTGGAACCTTCCAGATGTTGCTATGCAGCCACAGGGCTACGCCCCTGGCTCGACGTTCCATTGGCTGCGGGCTGAGGCCGGCAGAGCCTATCACCATCGCCCAGTTACCCCCCCCCCCCGTGCATCCTCATATTACACATGTGTTTGACGATCGCCAGACTGATGTAGCCTTTAAGTCAGTGCTCCGGTGACCGCGGAATTACACACACTTTTCGCTGATCACACTCTATATTTACTATTTGTATTAGTCATGAAAAATGTATATCATTGCAGTGTTTAAGTTGTATGTGTGTATTGTCTAAGACAGCGGTCCCGAACATTTTTGCCACCAGGGACCGGTTTCGTGGAAGACAATTTTTTTCATGGACCAGCGGGGGGGGCGGGGGGGGTTCATCATTGGGTCTTTCCCCCTTTTTAAAGAAGCTCTCCAGCGACGTTTGTTTTTTACTTATTTTGGCTAGGGGTTAGAGCTTGTGGGCTTGCCAAAACTGTGACTGAGACAAGTGCGCAGTGCTGGAAAGAGGCGCGGAATGAAGTGGTAAATAAAACAATGGGGGGCGGGCCACGCGCGGACTCACCGCTCACCTCCTGATGTGCTGCCCGGTTCCTAACAGGCCACGGACTGGTACCGGTCCGCAGCCCAAGGGTTGGGGACCCCTGGTCTAAGACACTATGTAATATTTGACACTGAAATCAAGCACAACTACGTTTTTGTCACGTACGTGGTGCCAATCGCCAGACTAGTACAGCCTTTGGAGTGGTTTTTGTAGTTTCACAAGATCCGCCCTGGACTGCCGGATAATGTTGGAAGCCGGATAATTGATAATCTACTGTGTAGTCAAACCTCTCTGTCAGACCCGGGCAGGGTCGGTAAAGAAGGATGTGCTATACTTTCTCTCTCAAAGAGGGAAGTGAAAATAATAGTCATCCACAAAGGCAAATGCAGATCCGACAGCGTTGCAACTACAGGGCGATCTTGCTGTTGTACGCCGACTCTAACACTTTTATATGCATAGTAGGCTTTCGCAAGCAAAATGATCCATAGGCCTACAATGATGACAACACCATTACTCCTATTTAAAACTCAAACAGGAGAAATTTAACACAATTCTGGCTATCGCCTAATGATGCTGGTTGTTGCTCTTGTAATCACCAACGAAATGTCACAGTACTCTAATTGTAAATGTCGTTGCAGGTTTACTCTTCAACACAACCGGTTAGTGCTGAACTAGTAACTAATTGGCATGTTTTGTTTATGTGACAAACTCTTACCGATTGGCTGTGGACGGTGTAATGACACATTTATACAATCTAACCCAAAATTTATTTTATTATGGATAAAACTTTTACTTAAGCTCTCTCGATCAGACTGGATCCCCGACTTCATGGCTTAATAAGAAGTGCCATATGAGCTAGAACCTTTATATATTTTTTAATGTCAGTCTAGCACGTGTGTAGTGTCGTAGGTCTCTTCTTCCTTCTTGCTCTAGGCTTGTGTGTGTGTGAGTGGTGTGCGTCGCACACACACTCAGTCAGAGACGAGGTAGCCGCAGGAGGCACCGTCCTCCCCATTTTTTGTTGTTGAGTTCACATCACAAACTCGGGCCACCACTCTCTCACGACCATGCTGCCGCATGACCCGGCCCAGACACGACCCTGTCCGCGTTGCACCGACAGCATCGACCGGGACAACTAACTACTGTCCGGCCGCGCAAAGGCAGCGACGACGAGACGAGTCTACTCCCAGAACTGGCAGCCCAGAGCTCTCGCTCGCCACTGCTTTTATTCCCCTCGGCGTGGCTTGGCTCAACCCTAGCTGCGACTCTCTTCTCGAACCCTCTAGAGTGTTCCAGGGGCTTCCACGTGAGGTCTACCATGACCCTTGCCCCAGTTCCTCTGCCCTGCCGGCACACCCGCGTATATGCTCAACAGCGTGTGCGCTAGGTGTCCACCTGCAACTGCTGTACAACAGTCAGCGCTATGTCACTACACGTGTATCAGAGCAAATCATATGTGAAGGTCAGGGAAGGGTATACAGGAGGTCATGGGTTTGATCCCGAACCTGATGCCTGCTGTATATTTGGAGTTTGCATGATCTTTCACCCTATAGTCGTGTGGATTTTTTCTCTGGGTATTTAGAATCGACACGAATTTAGAGTATTTTGCTGCTATAAATGTCCACGTGATAAGCTGCCACTTCATTGATCTATCATTTGTGAGCTATATGTCTCATTGGACCTTACCTGGTAAAATTATAAATAGTTCATGGAGTGTAATTTTTGAACCGAGCAACTTCGTTCTAGGCTACCAATGTCTATAAATGGCGAGTGATATCCGAACCGTTCCTGGGCCCATCAGCATGGTCAAACAGTGCATTGACATGGGGGCGGTAAATGTCTTCTTTGGTTTATTGTTATAATCACGACGGGTTACAAAGCTTATATGAGACAACAAGTTAGATTATTATGATGATACAAAAATACACAAGATACAGGGATAAGCATCCTCCCTCCAGCTTAGAAATGTGGAATTTACACAACTGCCTTCGGTGTCAAACAAATAACACACGCAATATTGTGTGTAGAATATTTTTCGCACCGTACGTAGCCAACCGTGCTAATCTGAGGTGTGTGTGAAAACTAAACTAACTAAACGTCTATTTTGCCAGATAAGGCCCACTCACCTATATAGCTTATTCAGAAGCGACCTGGCCACAGAAGTGGCTTATCATGTGGAAACTTATAACAGCCAAATACTCGAAAAGCGTGATGTTTATTCTAAATGGAGGGAAAAAACGGATGATCTAGAGAAAAATGCACGCAAACACAGGGAAAGAGAGACATGCAAACTGCAAATACACAGGCATCGGGGTCGGGATCGAACCCACGCGCTCCTACATATTAGGCGATGTAGTGCACATATTTGGCTATAGCGCCCCTGTGGCTATGTTAAATAAGAATCAACATGTCTTGAGGTAGTGCGTGTGGTGTTCCGGCCTGCACTATAATTCTATTCTGATGGGATTGGGATTCACTCAACATGTACAGATTTGATTTACCACCTCAGGTAGGCCAGGTGCTGAGCCTCCTCACTTGTTCCAGTTGTAATCATGGAATGTGCCGTACAATATCACTCTACCACACCTATAAGTTCTTATAATATTCGTTGTATAATTAAATTCACTTAACTGCGTTCATTTTATGTAATATCTCTATTTCAATATAACCCCAATGCAGAGCACTAAAAAAATACAAGATTTAAAGCCATGGGTAATCTATATCCACATTTTGTTCAATTCAAAGGTGGCAACGCTAGGTACGTATGTATGTTGAACTTCTTTCGTATCGTACATAGCCTACCGTGCTAATCGGTGCGGAGAAAGGACAACAAACTATGGGTCTCTGTGTTAGTCTATAGGTCTTTGTAAGTCTATGAGTTTCTTGTGTGAGTCTATGGGTCTCTTGCGTGAGTCTATGGGTCTCTTGCGTGAGTCTATGGGTCTCTTGCGTGAGTCTATGGGTCTCTTGTGTGAGTCTATGGGTCTCTTGCGTGAGTCTATGGGTTTCTTGTGTGAGTCTATGGGTCTCTTGTGTGAGTCTATGTGTCTCTTGCGTGAGTCTATGGGTCTCTTGTGTGAGTCTATGGGTCTCTTGCGTGAGTCTATGGGTCTCTTGCGTGAGTCTATGGGTCTCTTGTGTGAGTCTATGGGTCGCTTGTGTGAGTCTATGGGACTCTTGTGTGAGTCTATGGGTCGCTTGTGTGAGTCTATGGTCTCTTGCGTGAATCTACGTGTCTCTGTGTGAATCTATATGTATGTTGAACTTCTTTCCCACCATACATAGCCAACCGTGCTAATCCGAGGTTATAAAGAAAAATGCCTTTTTCAATCTGATGATGGTAATTTTAAAGCGCAACTTTACTCGCTCTTGGCTGGAGAGCTCTTTACAATGATCTGCTTTGCGTGAGGAATATCCATCAGCTCTATGCGGACGATGGACTCCGCGCTGTTCTGCATGTTGGCCGTCACCTTAACGTTCAATTCCCTTTTGTCCTCCACCACGGCGTTGGAGTCCCCCGCTCCTTTCTTGTCGAACGTACCCTCCGTCACCTTCGAGTTGTACATCTCGGTCAGGAGCCTGGCGGACGGTGCGGCCACGTTGGCGAGGTCCTGCAGCTGTATGGCCACCTCTCGGCTGAAGACGCCGCTCGAGTAGGGGTTGCTGAACATGATGTCCAGGCACTTGCTGTTGTCCTTGATGCAGTAGCGCAGGACCCCATAACAGCCCTTCAGTGACATGTTGAGCTTACGGAAGCCACAGGCTCGCTTCTCCCCGGAGATGATTTCTGAGTGTGGGGAGTAGTCCTCCACACCAGCATCCAGGAAACATCTAAATTATGTGAGCAGGGGGGAGGCGGGGGAGAGTGTTATGGGTGAAATGGATGTGCATTGTGTTGGTGAGTTAAATGAGGTGGGGGGAGCAGATTCACAGCAGGTGGTGACGAATTTAAGGGCCCAGAAAGTTCCCAAGCAGGTCCAGGTGTAGCACCAGCTGTTGTGAAGAGAAGTATTACAGAGCAGGCTGTTAACAGAGCTAGAGAGGGAGGAGGAAGGGAGCCCAGGAAAGAGACCCTCTCCAACAATGCACGGCAGCTTCTGCGGCGTGAAGGAGGCAGCAGTGACGCAGCAACGAAACTTAACTTGTTTTTACTTTACCAGGTAAGGCCCTGAGCTACATGTATAGCAGCCAATCACTCTAAACGCATGTTGATGGTCAATGTGGAGGGAAAACCCGGAGGATCTGGAGAAAAATCCCCGTGAAAACGGAGAGAAAAAGACATGCAAACTAAAAATATACAAGCGTCAGGGTCGGGATTGAACCCACGAACTCCTCCATACTGGACGAGGTAGTTAACATCTCCTAACCACCGTGGCGATCACATAAAGTGGGTAGGGCGTGGCATTTAGCACGATGCATGAACCCAGCACAGGTCACTGAGGGATGCGGGTGATGTCATCGCACAGAAGTGTGTGTGTTTGTTTGTTTTAATGTGCCTAAAGAAGCGAATATCACAGCACTACCTCGGGTCCGTCACGTGACCAACTGGTCTACAATGTTGTGGGGTAGTACTTTCTCACCCGTCCTGCCACAGAAAAATGCCGTTGTCACATTACAGCCACACCAGCAAATGTAATTATAGGAGCTGGAATTTCGGCAAATGAAGTTCAGACCGGAATTAAATGTATTGTTTTGTTGTTGTTGCTGCGTGCAGTCATTAGTCACTAGGCTGGACGCATCGGTTCACTACAAAGGGCAAGCCCAGTTTAAACAAAGGCGGCTGAACATTGGATTTTAATCCAGAACCTCAGCGGTGGCAGCTCACCACTATGACCTCCTAAGCCACCCCTACCGGCTAGCAACTGCTGTTAGCCAGTACCTACGTTGGCTACAAACGGTGTGACAAAAGTTATACCAAGCCTCACACAGAGACCCATAGACTCGCATAGATACCCATAGTTTGTCCTTCCCCCACACCTCCAATTATCACAGTGAGAAATAAGTTCAACAGTGCTTTATTACACATGCATACAAGGCTGGGTGCAGAATTATTATATGGGACGGGGACGCTATGTTGAGAGGAAAATATTGCTGTGATGCCTGTTCTTACCTGGAAAACAAAACTTAATTTCGTTTACGTGAGTATGTGTGAGCTAGTTGTATGCACGTTGAACATTGTCCACACCATAAGTAGCCAACCGGGGTAATCAGAGGTGTGGGGGGAAGGACGACAAACTTAAACACACAAAGCAGTGTACGTAAGTAGTGTCCGAGCGATAGGGTTATGCTCACGATTGTTTGTGCAGAGTGTATTTCGACTTGTTGCTGATTTCGATGGCCACTTTGATGTTTGTGCTCATTCCAGCCAGGATGGCTTCCACAGTCTTGCCTTTGTACACCACCAATTCGGTCCCCGGCCTTGCGTGCGCCATCTGGATGTGGCTATGCTCCTGTGTCTCTTCTTCTTCGACCTGAGGTGGGGCGAACGGGGAGATTGAGCAAGGTGCATCGATCGCACGGCCTCATTTAGACGCTGTAGAAATCCGGGCACGTGTTTATAATCACATTATCTGCCTTCGCAGACTGAATGCACTCATGAACGGTTGGGTGGTGGAGGTTATCACATTTATAAGCTATGCTAACGACCTCGCCTGGTATTCAGGAGGGCATGTGTTCGATGCCAACCCTGACGCCTGTGTACTTGGAGTGTGCATGTCTCTCATCTCTCTCCCATGGTCGCGTGGATTTTCTCTGGGTCCTCCAGTTTTTTCCCCTCCACATTAAGAATCAACATCACAGCGTTCAGAGTATTTGACTGCTGTTAGACATTTCTGAAAAAGATCTAGACAGCAGCTCCGTGGACCTAACTTGGTAAAATAAAAAATAGATTATCTTTTCATTGGGGTTCAATGGTGAGGTATTAACTACCTCGCCTGATATATAGGATGTCGTGGGTTCAATTTCGACCCGGACACCTGTACATGAAGTTTGCATGTTTCTACTTATGGTTACGTAGATTTTTCTCCGGGTCCTCTAGTTTTCCCCTCCACATTTAGAAACATGTGTTTACAATATATTTGACTGATATAAATTCCCACATGATGATAAGCCAGTTCGTTTAGCTATCATTTGTGGTGGCCAGGTTTTGCTTCTGAAAATCCGTTGATGCCACCGAATCCATTGACGCCATCACACAGCGCGCGCTGCCAATGTTTTCAACGGAAGATCCAAGCGGCTGCTGCACAGGAGTAGAGACACGGGCAGCGGCCTCATAATCCGCACTGACCGACGCGGTAGAGTGTGGTCCAAGCAACCCCTTGTGACTGACACTGATTGGCTCACGAGTGACGACATCACATTTTATGTGAGACGACCGAAACAGGAGGGAGGATTTCTCCACACATCTTGCCGTCGTCTGATGAGGATGATTGTAATTGTAAGTTTTGTGGATTCACTCACCAACACACCAGTGTGCTGAACTGGTTACTAATTGGCATGTTTTGCTTACGTCACAAACCTCACGGACTGGCTGTGGCGAGTTTAACTACACGTGTTTATGCGATCTAACCCAAATAACCTATAGATGTAAAAACTATTATTTTAATCAGATGTAAGGCCCCACTGAGCTGCTATATATCTGGTTTAATACTGGTAAGAACCTCCTGGTTACACCAGCCCACAGGGGATTATTGTGTCCGTCGTGCATGGAGGGGCTGGGTGGGGAGGGTGGGGCTGGGTGGGGGGTGGGAGGGGTGGGGCTGGGTGGGGAGGGGCTGGTCACCCCGTGGTGCCCTTATAAAACTCAACGTTTAACCTAATCACGCAGGCTTGTGCCCGCCCTCACAGTCGGGCATATTTGCGGAATACACCACGCCGCCGTTGACCCTGGCCATTGACCGAGCAACCCAACATTCCTACCAGCTCCCTCCGCAGGAATGTGTTACATAGGCTTTCGCGACCAATACCATCCATAAGAGGTTTTTTTGGGTTACATCGCGTAAATATTAAATGTGTCGTTAAACCCGCCACCACCCTACAATGCCAACTAGTAAGGGTTGTCTCGTAAAAGGAACATGCCAATAAATCACTAGTACAGCACACTGGTGTGTTGGAGAGCCAAGCCACTACATTTACAATCTGAGTACGAAGTTTCACCAGTAATTACAACTAGCTTCATCAGGCAACAGCCAGATTTGTGGAGAAGTCGACCTGTTTTATTCCTTATATAGAGGCGTAAATGTGGTGACCACCCATCTGCGCTCTTGCACCACGTGGGGGTGGGGGCGATGAATGAGTCAACGTACATGATGCATGCACATTGTGCGAGCCCCTTGAACTTGTCCTTCCTGTCCATTGTGTGTATTAAAATAGCCGTATGAACGGTAATCTCTATTGAAGTGTAATAAGGGTCGTTTAAGCGACTTCTGGAATCCGGTCTTTATTTGTCCTTCTTTTACAACACTCCTTCACGCTGCTGACAGACAGCGTGAGACGGATAGAGAGAGAGAGACACGCGCAGCCATGTGGCAGCCTGGACCGCCGCTCCCGCGTGGCCTCTCCCTCCGTTCGTTCCAGATCTGACCACGTGTTGTTCGTCTCCACCCTTATTTAATACCCGGGTCACGTGGTACCTTTCCACCAATCCTGGTTAACCTCTATGGAATCTTCTAGACTCCATGGTACGCTCCCAGGACCACGCCCCTGACTCGTCCCCCCATTGGCTGTGGCTAAAGCCAGCAGAACCAATCCTCTACTTACAGATGTCACCTTTCCATTACGTCAGGGCCACGCCCCTATACTACCCCCCATTGGCTATGGGCCAGGACCGGCAGAGCCAATCATCGTAACGAGTTGTGATCCGTCAGCAACCCGGATATATCCTCACATTACAGAAGTATGGTGGCCTATACGATCAAAATGGTCAAAATACCGTAAATTGTGGGAGTAACTGATACACTATCCAGATGTTTATAAAAACTAAAATCCGAGTCAAATTTGGCACAGTACATAAAATACAGAAATTAATATCTGGTATAAAAGCTGTATTACTGAGGCTATCAACAGATGGTGTGTACAGCATTAACTGCACTTGTGGAAAATGCTATGTTGGGTAAACAGGACGAATGATCAGCACGAGACTAAAAGAACACCAAAGAAATATTCAATACTCCCAAATACAATTGTCAGCAGGAGCAGAACACGCGTGCCAACAAGGACACTCAATTGATTTTGATGTTGAAATTCTGTGCAAAACTAGCTACTATGGCCAAGACTATTTAGAGAATCTATCGAAATTGAAAGAAATAAAAAAATATTTTAACCGTTCGGATAGCTACCGACTTAGTGCTGCGTGGAAGCGAATAATCAAATCATACGTTGTTTAAATGCAGGCCTATACAGGCCACCATATTTCAATAAAAATTGCCGTTGGTACGGCTATTTTAGTACACACAATAGACAGGAAGGACAAGATCAATGGGCTCACATAATGCGCAAGCATAATGTACGTTGACTCATTAATCTCCCCCCCCCCAACACATCTACGCCTCTATAAAAGGAACTAAACAGGTGGACTTCTCCACAAATCTGGCTATTGACTGATGAAGCTAGTTGTAATTACTGGCGAAAAGTCGTACTCAGATTGTAAATGTTGTGGCTTGGCTCTCCAACACACCGGTGTGCTGTACTGGTGACGAATTGGCATGTTCTGTTTAGGTGACAACCCTTACTAGTTGGCTGTGTCGGTGGTGGCGGGTTTTACGACACATTTATATATTTACGCGATCTAACCCATAAAACTTCTATTATGGCTGCTATATCGCTCTTTTTTTCATCACAAATGATATCTCAACGAAGTGGCTTATCACGTGGAAATTTAAAGCAGCAAAATACTCTAAACGCCGTGATGTTGACTCTAAATGTGGAGGTAAAAAACCGGAGAAAATTTCACACAACCACTGGGGGCGGAAAGATGCAAACTCCAAACATATAGAAGGTCTTAGGGTCCGGGCATCGAAGCGACACCCTTCTGTATACCAGGCAGTGTGGAACATTGTTCCTACCTGTATTAACTACAATACTTGTGGTCAGAATGCAAATAAAAAAACATACTCTGATAATATATGCATTATCCTTGAAACTAATTGATCTATCTTAAATAGTCACTTGCGGTCTCACACCTAGACCCACGGGCTCACACGGATCACCCCAGAACCACGAGCTCGCACCGAGCCTCATGGACACAAGTCATCAAAGTGAAACTGCACTGAGTTCAAATTAAAAGTAATTCTGCTTCTTTATTTCAATTTCTATTCGATGTAAAAAAAACGATTGTCACACACAAATTAACTGAATAGATGATTTATTCTTCTTATTATTATGTAATGGTGTGCAAAACGAAAATACAAATTCAGGGGCGCACTTGGCTTATCAAAAGCGGTACTGGTATATTTTTGGAGAAAAGTGATTATTCTTGTAATAACAAACTAATAAATACTCTTTGGTTCTTTCGGTAAAGTCACGTAGAAAGAAATTAAATAAAATAATAATAATATAATACGACGTTTCGATTGCAACACAAGCAATCGTCGTCAGGTACGAATGAATGAGAAAACAAACCTAGTAAATAGTCTCGATATGAAGCTTTCGTGACTGCAGGGATCCATACTCTTTGGTTCTTTCGGTAAAGTCACGCAGGTAGAAAATAAAATAAATCACGACGTTTCGATCGCAACACAAGCGGTCGTCCTCAGGCGGAAAAAATATAATCCAGCAGTGTTTTTTTCAGCAGTTTTATTTTTGGAAACTTAGAAATATAATGCAATACAACATAGAGAGTCGGCTAACATAACAGCAAACACACTACCTGGTTGATTACGTTCTTCCAAAGATTGATACATTTGAGAGAGAGACAAAACAGACACAGAGACACATAAACAGACACACAAGCAGAGAGAGACTCACACAGAGACAGAGAGAGAGGTTTGTTTTCTCAATCATTCGTACCTGATGATGGTTGCTTGTGTTGCAATCAAAACGTCGTATTCTATTATTAAATTAAATTTCTTTCTACGTGACTTTACCAAAATAACTAAAGAATAATTCCTGCAGTCACGAAAGCTTCGAATCTAAACTACTAATTACTATTTTAATAATACACCTTTCATAAAAAAAATTTAATTGCATGAAAATCCACGAAGCCAAGCCAGTGTTACACACAGCGTACAGTGTCGGGCGTTAGGCACAGCGTCGCCAAAACTATATATGTATAATTATTATAACGCGATTTTTCCATAACGCGGTGTTCTGCAGGAAAGCAACGACCACCACCGCGTTATAGGAGAACAAAGTTGAGTAGTCAAACAACAACGCTCGTGAGAGTTTCACACTGAGTAGGAGGCTGTCGCGACCGATATTATCCACAGTGGAGGTGTATGGGTTAGATCGCCTAAATATAAATGTATTGTTAAACCCGCCAATACCCAACACAGCCAATTCGTCAGGGTTTGTCACGGATACAAAACGTGGCAATTCGTTCCTAGCACAGTACACTGATGTGTTGGAGAGTAACCCCAATTGTAAATGGTAACAATTGGGCTTACGACTTGACATGTTTTTACGTAACAAACCATACTAAGTGACTGTGTTGGGTGGGGGCGGGTTTAACGACACATTTATATTTACGTGATCTAACCCAAAAACGTAGTATGGATGACAACGCTCGTGACCCACACGGTGTGGGGGAGGCCTTCATATGCAGCAATAGAAAGAGATGTTAACTATCTCACCTGGTATGCAGGAGACCATGGGTTCAATCCCAACCTGACACCACGGTGGCTAGGAGGAGACGTTAACTACCTCGCCTGGTATGCAGGAGGACATGGGTTTAATCCCAACCTGACACCACGGTGGCGAGGAGGAGATGTTAACTACCTCGCCTGGTATGCAGGAGGACATGGGTTCAATCCCAACCTGACACCACGGTGGCTAGGAGGAGATGTTAACTACCTCGCCTAGCATACAGGAGTTCGTGGGTTAAAGCCCGACCCTGACGCCGCAGTGGCTAGATCTTAACTATCTCACCTAGTATGCAGGAATTCGTAGGTTCGATCCTGACCCTGACGCCTGCTGTGCATTTGGAGTGCGCGTCTCTCTCCCTGTGGTCGCGTAGAATTTGTATCTGGATCTCCTCCAGGTTTTTTTTCCCTCCACCATTTTTGAATCAAATATCACGGCGTGTCGAGCGTATTTGGTTGCCACTATACATTTATCACACATGATGATGATGATGATATCAGCTGCCACTTCCGTTGAGCTATGATTTGTGATAGCCAGGTCGCTTCTGAAAAAAAAGAGAGCTACTGCATAGCTCAAGCGGTGGGGCATTATCTGGTAAATTAAAATAAAAAATGGTTAATAGTCGTTTAGGTGATCGACTCACCGCCCTGAGCGAGACTCCTGGGGCTGCAGTGAACCCGGTGGTGCTCGGCGCGGAGAGAAGTTGAACGCCGTGTGGCCGGGGGCGAGTGGAGACCTCCTCCTTGGATGCTCCCTTTAAATCCGACTCCTCCTCATCCGCCAAACTCGCGACCAACTTTACTAGCCAATGAGGAAGGATGTTGATTGTTTTTCCTCTTTTCCCTTTTTTGTCCTCCCCCTTTTTTTCCTCCCCCTCTTTTTCCTCCTCCTTTTCCTCCCCCTCTTTTTCCCCCTCCTTTTCCTCCTCCTTTTCCTCCTCCTTTTCCTCCTCTTTTTCCTCCTCTTTTTTCTCCTCTTTTTTCTCCTCTCTTTCCTCCTCTCTTTCCTCCTCTCTTTCCTCCTCTTTTTCCTCCTCTTTTTCCTCCTCTCTTTCCTCCTCTCTTTCCTCCTCTCTTTCCTCCTCTCTTTCCTCCTCTCTTTCCTCCTCTCTTTCCTCCTCTCTTTCCTCCTCTCTTTCCTCCTCTCTTTCCTCCTCTTTTT
>JAAXLI020001756.1:0-14384 GCA_014621495.2 Entosphenus tridentatus
GATCTGCTCTCCCAACCTGTGAACATCGAGCAGTTAACTCTACTACATCACCCTCCCCTTCGGAAGCCTCAGCCGTCCCGGCTGTTACAAGCAGAAAAATCCCCATCAATGAACCAAAGTGTGTGCCAAAACCAACAAGAACAGGAACAGGAACACCCATTATAAATACCCCCCTTCATCAACAACGCAACATATGTACATGGTCAGTATCAATCACAAATAACGACATTCGCGACGCACAACGCATGCAGAAATCCGCTGCCGCAAAAAAAATAAATGATGGGCAATCAAGAAAACCGACGCGATCTAGCCCGTGTGTATTTCGCGGGCCCGTCGTAGGGGATGGGTGCCCTTTCCCGGGCTGCAGGCTGGCCAGGCATCCTGGCAAAAATGTCAGCAGGGGCAGGAGGCCTCTCTGCGGAGACCCTTGGAGCAGACGGGTCGGACAGCCTGGCAAACATGTCGGGCGGGTCAGAAGGTCCCTTTGCAGAGACTCCTGGTGTAGATGGGTCAGGCATCCTGGTAAACATGTTAGGTGGGTCCAGAGGCCTTTTCGCAGAGACCCGTGGCTCGCACGGCTCCCTCAGTCCCGCATCATCTGCGGGAGGAATGACACGTCTGCGCTGTGGGTTAGGTACTAACGGGGCGACATCCGGCTCGTCGGGCATACCACACGCTCGGCCCTCGTGTTTTGAGTGTGACGCAGAGCCACGCGGAGCAACAAATGGCTTCAGACGAGAGGGGTGCACGAACCAGCGGCGTCGTCCCCACCAGATTTTAACACATTGTGGGCGCATTATCTCAACCACCTCAACCGGACCTCGCCATGGTTTAAGGAGTTTAGCCGATGTGGACACCGGCACCTGAGGGCAATGAAGCCACGCCATGTCCCCTGGAGCCAACTGATGCACGGACGTGCGAGGGGCCTGCAACCTTGAATTAGCCCGCTGGCGGGAGGCGGAATTTTCTATTGCCGCATCACGAGCCTCAGACAGCTTTTGTAGGTTGAACCGCAAATGGTCAGTGAGCTTCGATGACCGTGGAAGCTGCTCTATCCCAAGCCGCACGTCAGCGGGGGGAATGGCCTCTTCGCCATACATTAGGAAAAATGGGGAGAACCCTGTCGCTGCATGTGGCGCCATGCGGTAAGCAGCGAGGACCCCTGGGATCTGCAGGTCCCAGTCTACGTGGGATTCGTCAACCTGATGGCATAGCATAGAGGTGAGGGTTCTATGCAACCGCTCCACCATGCCATCTGTTTGGGGGTGGTAGGGCGAAGTGCGCACCTTTTTAGTGCCCAACAGGCGGCATACCTCACTCAGCAGGGTACTTTAAAAATTTCTTCCCTGATCGGTCAGCAACCGTTCTGGAGCGCCCTTGTCCAGCACATAGCCTTGAACAAAGGCGTCCACCACGGCTGCTGCCGACTGGTTGGGGAGGGCCCAGGCCATAGGCCACCGTGTAAAATACTCCACCCCAACCAGAAGGTACTTGTTACCCCGAGGCGTTGTAGGAAAAGGCCCCAAAATGTCGAGAGCAACCAGCTCGTTCACACGGGATACCGTGATGGGCTGCAGCGGTGGGCATGCCGGCTTCACTGGAGGTTTACGTTGCGCACATTGGGTGCAGCCCGTTAAAATATCAGTTACGTCGCGAAGCATGCCCGGCCAGTAAAATTGTAATCTTAGCAATCCAATGGTTTTGTGCACACCCAGGTGCGACAATCGCTCGTGTGCCGCGTACACAGCCGTACACCGCAAAGCCGATGGCACGACAATTTTGTACTGGCAAGAATCAGCATCCCAATGCATGAGCAGACCGTGGCGCATGGCAAAAGAGTTTGATTTACTTGAACGTGAGGACGAATCACATGCGCGACGACGCAGAGGCAACAACGACGCATAGTTCATTTGGTGCCGACCCCATTCGTTCAAGGTTATCCCCAGCAAGTCGTCACTTGCTGGCGGATTTTCGTGGTCCGCACATGGCGCAAGATCGGAAGGAAGGGCAGCATAAACCGTTTCAGGAGGTGCAACCGGGCGTACTATTTGCGGTTTGCACCGGCCAGACCCCGTAAAACAGGCGCATTCTTCTGACGGGAGGCGGGATAGCGCGTCCGCATTATTGTGCTGTGTACCCTTGCGGTAAATGACCATAAAATTGTAGTCCTGGAGGACTTCAAGCCATCGGGATAGCTGGCCAGACGGTTGGTCAATGCGCAAAGCGTATTGTAACGCAGAGTGATCGGAGCGCACAGTAAACCGTTGACCGTATAGGTATGGCCTGTATTGTTGTATAAAGTAAACAATGGCCAGCAGCTCGCGTCGGGTTACGCAATAACGTTGCTCAGCAGGGGACAAAACCCTGCTTCCATAGGCAACCACCCTCTCAACGCCCTCAACGATTTGGGACAATACCCCGCCGATCCCGGTGTTACTGGCATCGGTGTCCAAAATAAAGGGCTTTGCGAAATCGGGGTAAGCCAGGGGCGGTGCTGATACTAGAGCGTTCCGTAAGGAGTCAAATGCGGCCTGTTCCGCGTCTCCCCAATGAAATTTTAGCCCTTTCGCTGTAAGAGCATGTAGTGGCTTGGCGATTGTAGCGAAACCAGCCACAAAGCGTCGGTAATATGATGCGAACCCGATAAAACTGCGAACTTCCCCTGCAGAGGTGGGGGTAGGCCATTGGCTGACACATTTAGTTTTTTCAGGGTCTGTGGAAATACCCGAGCGGCTGACTATGTGGCCTAGATAGCGCACAGACTCACGCAGAAGGTGGCACTTCTGCGGTTTGAATTTGAGGTCCGCAGCTCGCATCTTTTCGAAAACAGCGCGCAACCGTTCAATGTGTTCGTTGAACGTGCGGCCAAAGACGATAACGTTATCAAGATAGATAAGGCATGAGTCCCACTGGAGCCCAGCGAGGACCAGCTCCATGAGCCTCTGAAACGTCGCTGGGGCCGAGTGGAGCCCCATGGGCAATCTATTAAACTCGAAAAGGCCCTGTGGTGTCCGAAAAGCAGTCTTTGGCTTTGACGCTTCGTCGAGGGGGAGTTGCCAAAACCCTGACAGAAGGTCCAAAGTGGAAAAATAACGCGCCCCTGCCAGGGCATCCAATGACTCATCCATACGTGGAAGAGGATATGCATCAGCTACGGAAATTTTATTTAGGTGCCGAAAATCTACACAGAATCGAAGACTGCCATTGTGCTTTTTGACCAGCACTATCGGAGCACTCCAAGGGCTGTTTGAAGGAGAAATGATATCAGCCGCCAGCATGTCGTCAACTGCCCATTTAACATGCTGTTTCTCCGCAGGGCTGAGCCGAAACGGGTTTTGGCGGATAGGGGCAGCGTCACCGGTATCAATATGGTGACGCAGCAGCTTGGTGCAGCCAATATTAAATTGTGATTTGCTGAACACATCCGAGAATTCCCGCAAAAGAGGCCGCAATTTACTCAGCTGTGACTCAGATAAATTTCCGGCATCTGCACAGAGAGCGTCAATCCATCCCTCGTCATTGTCACGAGGGCGAGGCTGCTGACTGTTCGCTACGTGTCCAACAACCCCGATCCCCAGGGGCGCCACTGTCGCATGAGCGAGCACTGTCCCCTGTGGAATGACGGTGTCCGACAGACCGACATTCAAAACTTGTATAAATGGCTCCCTGTCGCCCGCTACAAGAGTCTGTGCGGCCACCAACGAAAAGCTGTTAACTGCTGTGTTGGAGGGTCCCAATAATATGCCATTTACTGAGGCGGTGGGAGCGAGCGGTGTCTTTAACCGTAAGGGTACGAGCATTTGTGCCCCTGGCAGAATGCGTACAGCGCAAGCCGCAAAAGCCTGTACGGAAGCATTTTCCGACCGTAAATGCGTGGCCGCGGGTAAAAATGCCATCCGGCGGCCCGAGGGAAGTTCAATACATCCCCGATCGATAAGGATTTTAATGGGCATTTTGGCAAGAAAATCAGTTCCCAGAAGGCACGGCACCGCAAGGGAAGAAGACACAAAAACAGGGCCGGCCAATTTAATATCTCCAATGGCAATTTGCGCCCGAATTTGCCCGAGAATCCCCAGGGAACTTCCATTCGCGGCGAAAAACGGAACAGAAACCTTTTCCAGTGATCGACATCGCACGGGCAGTATATTGTAAATCAACTCGGAGATGATAGTGGCCGATGCACCGGTATCAATAAGCACGCGCACCTCTATCCCCTCGATGAAACCAACGACCACCGAGGAACCTGCCGTCGCTGCAACTACTCTATGGGCCAGCTCTGACCACTGCCCGGGTCGCAGTGGTCGCGAAAAGTCGGCCGAACGCCGCGCATCATACGCCGTGTTTCGAGCGGAGTCAATGGTGTATGAGGACCGAGTGTGAGGGGTGCCGCGACTCGCCTGGTCATGCTGCGCTGCTCTGGAAGCTCTGTAGTCCCGGTCTCGGGAACCGAAGGGGCGGTGGCGAGGTGAACGGCAGTCGGAAGAAATGTGGCCTCGGCGGCCACAGTTGAAGCACGTCACGTCGCCGCGGGGGAAGGACCGTCCCCGCTCCCGGTCGTCGCGGCGTCTGGTGCGATCCGGTGATCGCTGGGCCGTCGCTCTGAACGTCGAGAAGACTCGATCAGGAGAGCGAGCGTTGTCCCTGCTGGTAGGTCCCACAGTCGTAGCCGATGCAGTGATGGTCTCGTCCTGGTCGAGCATCAAATGCGCATGAATGCTCCGGGCAGCTCGCAGTGAGCACATGTCCTCGTCGTCCACGGCCTGGATGACAAGGCGCAGTCCCCTCGCCATCTCCACCAGCTTTTGTAGGACGAGTGCGTCGATAGCCTCCTCGTCCATGCGGGGGTAAGCCGCTTTTGCCATGGCAAGTAGCGCGGTGCGAAACGCCAATGGTGATTATTTCGGCCTGCATCGTCTCTGGTAAAACTTGTGGCGCGTGGCGGAAGAGGTCCGTATACATCGGACAGCCGCTGAAGAGCTGCTTGTAGTGTCGCTCTGTGTCGCTTGGGGATGGAGATGAGTGCCGCGAGAGAGTCGTCGTCCAAGGTGGCTGGCAGTGCACGCAGGGCTTGTGCATCCGACCAGCCCACCATCTCCTGGTGGCTGAGGAAACGACGCTGAAATGCCGCCCAGTCACCTTCTGTGGACGAGAATTCACGGAAGACGGGCAGTCGTTGCTGTAGAGCAGCTGTGTCGTCGTCTTCATCAAGGTCGGACTCGGTTCCGAACGCGGCGATCGCTTGGTCGACTACATGGACTGTACTGCGTCGCAGCCGTGATGACGCGGTGTTGCTGGAGGGTCCTACAGAGGTTTTGTCATGTTCTGATGACGTGGTGTGCCGTGATTGGCCCCCGGAGGTCCCAGCATGCACGTGGCTTCCGCCTCCGGTGGAACCACGTGACCCATCGGCGGGAAGGTTGACCTCTTCCGGGTTTGCGATGGCGGGGACGCTCGCCGTCGGCCGCCTCTCTCCGGCCCCAGCCCCGAGGGTAATTTCCTCCAGGATGGCTGCTGCCGCATGCAGTAGCTGGGCGAGACGGGTGTGAGCAGCCTGGATGACATCACTCGCGGCGATCGGCTGCTCTGCTGGTGGTGGGACAGCTATCGACACGCCAGCGTCTTCAGCGCCTCCCTCAGCACCCACAGGTGAGTCGGAGCTTGCGTCGTCGGGACTTCGCGTGCGGTTCGTTCGTCTTGTTTCCATCTTCTGACGCCAAATGTAGTGTTGTACAGACGGACTCTGTAACGTCTTTTGTAGCACACACCTTTATTGTTTTCTTAACACTGTCCCTATCACACTGAGGGGTATACGGTTCCCTCACCCGTTCCTTTTAGAAGGTACAAGCCTCCGCTCCCTACAGGCTACTAAATATCCCGTTCTCTGAGTGTCCTCTCTGACGGGTCCTAGGGGATATCTCCCCGACCACTGGTTACACTGAACCCTAGCCCTTATAAGGGCTGGAGGGCTTGGTTCAGGGTCCTAAGCTTCTTCCGCCGTCCTGGGTCTTCGTGTTGCCGAACTCCCCTTGGAGCTCTCAGCGCTCTGGCTTTATACTCGTTCGTGGCCGGGTTGTCCAATCCCCGGCCACCTTGTGGAACCCTGTGATTGGTCGTTCCCAATCTGCTTTTGGATCCCAATTCACCTTCTCTGACCCTGACCGTTTGGTCGCGCGGGAAAACCTTGTTTATGGTCATCTCTCACAGCTTGTGAGACCCTGACCGTTAGTTTGAGCGGGAACCCTTGTTCACGATCTGCTCTCCCAACCTGTGAACATCGAGCAGTTAACTCTACTACACCTGTATAAAAGACACCTATTCAGAGCAATCAATCAGATCCCAAACTCTCCACCATGGCCAAGACTAAAGAGCTCTCCAAGGATGTCAGGGACAAGATTGTAGACTTACACAAGGCTGGAATGGGCTACAAGACCATCGCCAAGCAGCTTGGTGAGAAGGTGACAACAGTTGGTGCCATTATTCGCAAATGGAAAAAACACAAAAGAACTGTCAATCTCCCTCGGCCTGGGGCTCCATGCAAGATCTCACCTCGTGGAGTTGCAATGATCATGAGAACGGTGAGGAATCAGCCCAGAACTACACGCGAGGATCTTGTCAATGATCTCAAGGCAGCTGGGACCATAGACACCAAGAAAACAGTTGGTAACACACTACGCCGTGAAGGACTGAAATCCTGCAGCGCCCGCAAGGTCCCCCTGCTCAAGAAAACACATATACATGCTCGTCTAAAGTTTGCCAATGAACATCTGAATGATTCAGAGGACAACTGGGTGAAAGTGTTGTGGTCAGATGAGACCAAAATGGAGTTCTTTGGCATCAACTCAACTCGCCGTGTTTGGAGGAGGAGGAATGCTGCCTATTACCCCAAGAACACCATCCCCACCGTCAAATATGGAGGTGGAAACATTATGCTTTGGGGGTGTTTTTCTGATAAGGGGACAGGACAACTTCACCGCATCAAAGGGACGATGGACGGGGCCATGTACCGTCAAATCTTGGGTGAAAACCTCCTTCCCTCATCCAGAGCATTGAAAATGGGTCGTGGATGGGTATTCCAGCATGACAATGACCCCAACACACACGGCCAAGGCAACAAAGGAGTGGCTCAAGAAGAAGCACATTAAGGTCCTGGAGTGGCCTAGCCAGTCTCCAGATCTTAATCCCATAGAAAATCTGTCGAGGGAGCTGAAGATTCGAGTAGCCATACGTCAGCCTCGAAACCTTAATGACTTGGAGAAGATCTGCAAAGAGGAGTGGGACAAAATCACTCCTGAGATGTGTGCAAACCTGGTGGCCAACTGCAAGAAACGTCTGATCTCTGTGATTGCCAACAAGGGTTTTGCCACCAAGTACTAAGTCATGTTTTGCAGAGGAGTCAAATAATTATTTCCCTCATTAAAAAGCAAATCAATATATAACATTTTTGACATGCGTTTTTCTGTATTTTTGTTGTTATTCTGTCTCTCACTGTTCAAATAAACCTGCAATTAAAATTATAGACTGATCATTTCTTTGTCAGTGGGAAAATGTACAAAATCAGCATGGGATCAAATACCTTTTCCCCTCACTGTATTTAACACGGGGGGGGGGGGGGTGTTTAGAGGTGGCCCAGTGACCCAGAGGTCATAGCACTGATTTGGCACCACGGATAACCAGGGTTTGAAACCTGGCACCCGCCAGTGATCAAAGCGGGTTCTCTAGTCTAGCAAGTTTAAGAATCTCAGCCCAGTCCGCATTGACTGGGTAGTGGCAAAGCATTTGCTGCTGGCTAAAAAATAGGATCTGTGGCGTACGGCAGTCCTGTCATCAGCAGGCCAGGATATGCACGAGGAGGATCTAGGGGAAAGGTCTCATAGGGGCCCACCAGAACCCGCTCGTAGGTTCCAGAAAGGGTGTGTGGCAGGGGCGGAGCGAGTCCACGCTGACAGTGTAAGAGGGGCCCCTGTGGGGCACCTTGGGGCTTTGTTTGGAATGTGAACCCCGTTGTGCTGCTGTAGTCCATCGTCGCCATTCTTCTCATCGTCATCTACGTCTCCACCATCTCAGAGCGCCGCTAGTCAGGCAGCCTACTGTCCGTCCTGGATGAGTAGCATCGCCATAAAATAGATGGACGAAGAAATAAGTGTGTTAATCCCGATGGTGCTCGTTAATAAATAAGTGCCTCCAAGTTTTATCATCTCCGAGTTAGTCACTACAACTGCACAAGATAACCCATCACATGGCTGTAATGTGGTTCTGCACTTAATTTGGATAAATTCCATATATAAGAAGAATATTGTTTCGACAAACGTTACTCCTACTTAAAGAACAGGTGGGAGGGTCCTGCGTTTTACTATTCGGACCAGAGGGCACTTGAAGTGTACTCAGAATTAGCTCTGTGATATCAGCTTCAGTGGGCCATTTTCTAACACTAGGCTTGCAATGGTCTGCTAGAGACACGAATGAATAATTTGTTCCATGGCAGGATGGGGACATCTCAACACGGGTTAAAATTTGGTGAAAATTCGAACATGCGGGTTTATGAATCAAATACGTTGCAGTTTTATTACCACTGCAGTGTCTTTTCGGCATGGAGGTAGGGAAGATGTCAAGTTTAATAACAATATGTACCCCGTCCTTTTTAACGACAAAGTAAAGATTTAGAGTGAATGTACATCCACTATCGTTACTATCCACATACAAATATAAAACACACACATTGCATAGAATTTTCCAAGTGTCCGACAAAGTCATTACGAACCACGTGCGATAGTCAAATCTGGAAGGAGCATGAAGGATGTCAGCGCTGATAGATCAGTGTCTCTCACACAGACACTCACCCAGAAGCATGTCGGTACACACACAAAGACCAAAAAAAAACCCTTATAGCCTTCATGAGACTTTTGGGGCAAGTGCTGTTAGCAAGCACAAATCCTTTGTTTACGACTTGGCCAATCATGGACTTTGCGTTCAATTGTATATATTTTTTTACATTTACAATCCGCATATCAATAAACATAGCTTATATAATCTGGCCATTGTAATTAAACCTTAATATGTATGTGCATCCCACTGCATAATTGTACGCTTCCGTTTGAATAAAGATGTACACCTCCATGCATAAGTCCGTGCTTCCTGTGAATTTTCTAATATTCACCCGACAATGTCCTCTAAGCTTCTGTAAGATTAGAGGAATAAACAACGACATACAGTCTGAATCATCAAAATGATGTTGTCCAGTTTAATTTTGACTAAGAGGTGGAAATTTATACTGTACTGATTTTGTTTTATAAATACATTTAAGGACACTCGTGTTGAGCAGGGTGTTTCTAGAAAACGAGGTTGTTATTTTATATTCTAGATTTGAAGCTTTCGTAACTGCAAGGATTCATATTCTTAGGTTTTTTCGGTAAAACCTAAGAAGATGTCATGTTAAAATTTACGTCAAAAACTTTGAACAATCATCTGAATGGTGGCTACGAGCCTTCCCTCCGGGACATTGCTCACATCCACCACAGCGTTACCGTCCGACACCGTCAATGAAGGAAGGGGGTTGTTTTTCCAAAACTTTGCTCGTGGCAGGGGATTGGCAAAAATCAGGGAGTGCCTCCTTCTGATACACAAAAAACGAATGAAGGGGCGTCGGAGCGTGGCGTAAGGTGTGGAAAGCTGTAAGTCACAGGTATCATTCGAATTCGGTCAATGACTCCAGCACACAAATGGTGGGGTCGTTTGGAATTATGTTGCATTGATGAAAGATTAAGTTCTGGACGTTGCATTTCATGAACTTCACATTCAATTGTTATTTTTGGAAATTACAATCTGCAAATCTAGATACAGAGCTTTGCTAAGCTTGCCATTTAGCTTAAGCCTGAATACATACAGTATATTCATCTCACCGCATAATTCGCATTAATTTGCTAATATTCACCCTGCACTGTGCTGCAAACTGCTGCCAGTTCAAAGGCGTTACCAGGGAAATGCAGTATTAAAATTGTGATTTGGACGTTGAGGTACAAGTTTATACCGTGCTGACTTTACTTGTGTTGATATGAGCGTGTCAGAACAATCAAGGTGATTTGTTTTATTTAATCGACGAAAATTATTACGATTGCTGTCATACACTTTAAATGAATATCGAAATAGAATCGCTTGTAAGCGTGTGTGTTTTTACACTGCTGTGTATGTACACTTGTATTTGACTCGTGTGTGTGTATTCATCTGAAAAAAATATTAACGTTAATATTGGTGTGCAAGCGCACTCGCGTGTGTATGTACACTGCATTGTATGTCTGTATGTACACCCCTGTATATGCACACTCGCGTGTGTATGTCTACTTGTCCGTGTTTTAAGGAAGTATATGGTAGCAATAACGTACGATAAGTCAATTTTTAAAACAAATCAGGTATTTATTAATCTGCAAGAATATTGATGTTAAAACTCGTATCGAAATCTTTATTAATATTCGTTTGGTCAAACAGTTAAAGAACGAGACAAAATATGTTACTTTCAGGAATTTAATAGTTTAAAATCTTCTAAAAATCAAACACGCAAACGTCGATTTATCATTCCCAATTGACGTCCTTATCGATTGAAGCTATTCATCCTGAAGCCATTAAACACAGGAACAACGAACCTGAAATCCGCGTACATCCTTAAAACGATCACAGTCTTTCTACATCTTTAGCTCAACAAGACCACTTAACAACGAGAGTAAAATCAAGAATTGAACCACCTCACAACCACTGCGCATCACACCACATCAAGAAGTAATCCGATAGGACTACAAAGCACCACCTTCACGTGACAAAGTCTGGAATAAACAAGACAGCACGCTCACATCATTTGCTGTGAGAAAATTACAACACATGCCACCTTCTAGCATAAGCACCAGCCATTTAACAGCCCCGATGATCCAACTACCAGACGAAGCAATGTATCTTTCGAAGTATAAAATTGTTGCCATCCTGAAATAAGTGAACACTTCTGGAGCTTAAAAGGAAGACTTTCATCTGAACACATTATAGAGCATTCACATCACTCTAGCTCGGAGTACTGGAAATCACTGAAACAATATATCTAAGAGACACGAACATACACAGGGCAACAGTTAACAGATGTACTCAATACGTTTGAGTCTTCAGCCACTCCACTACATCTAGCCATCTCTCAGGATCCAACTGCATGGGGTCGAAAGAAGAATTGTCGTCAGGACTTATTACATCCGCTACATTCAGCCATCTCTCAGGATCCACCTGCCTAGGATTGAAAGATGCATTTTTTTGAGGACACATTGCATCACTTTGAATTTCACCGTTTGATTTCACTTCCCTATCATTGCGGATCTTCTGATGCTTGTTTCGGGGTGATGAGCAATTCAATGGCTTCTCACCCGAATGTGTTTTCTGGTGCCTGTGAAGATCTGATTTCCGTGCAAATGCCTTCACACACACCGAGCAATTGAATGGCTTCTCGCCCGTGTGTGTCTTCTGGTGACTGTTTAGAGTTGATTTCTCTGCAAATGCCTTCAAACAAACAGAGCAATTGAATGGCTTCTCGCCCGTGTGTGTCTTATGGTGCCTGTGAAGATCTGATTTCGGAGAAAATGCCATCCCACACACAGAGCACTTGAACGGCTTCTCGCCCGTGTGTGTCTTCTGGTGCCTGTGCAGATCTGATGAATCTGCAAAAGCCTTCCCACACGCATAGCAATTGAATGGCTTCTCGCCCGTGTGTGCGTGGCACTGTGGAGAGTTTATCTGCTCCATGTGACTGATTCTTCAGAGCAGAGTAACAGTCGCGGGTGTTGTTGAGAGTAAAAGGCGCCCTCTAAGCTGCTGTGGATGTCTGGCTCAAATCGCTAAAAAGCAACTCTCACTAACGTATAACCGAGACACGTCTCGTTAGTCAGACTACACACGCGATTACCAGTTTTACAAATACACTTACTTGTTGATGCACGGCGTATCGATGTCACTGTAACCCGTTTGAAAAGATCGCCACGAACTCTCCCGAAGCGAAGTCGCCAAGCAATCGTGCTCGCCAGGCTGGGTCTCGTGGAATAAGGGTTATCTACAGAGCGAGGAGTCGAGCGTCTATCCTCAGCAAAATCCCTCTCGAAATGACCCTGAGGTCTGATGTTAAGCCCCTTATAACTTCGTTCTAGCATCCAAATCCTTTGTTCTCGACTTGGCCTATCATGGACTTTGCATTCAATTGTTAATTTTTAACATTAACAATCCGCATATCTAGCAACATAATACGTATGTACATCTCACTGAATTATTGTACACTTCCGTTTGAATAAGGATGTGCATCTCAATGCATAATTCCGTGCTTCGTGTTAATTTGCTAATATTCACCCCGAAATGTGCAGCAAACTTGCAGCAGTTTAGAGGATTATAAAGCGACATACAGTCTGAAATATCAAAAATTGGTGATCTCGAGCTTGATTTGGAATAAAATGTTCAAGTTTATACCGTACTGACTTTGTTTTATAAATATATTTAATGACAATCGTGTTTAGCGGGGTGCTTTTAGAAAACGAGTGTTTTATTATAATTTCTGCCATTTACTTTAAGAAATTATCTGAATGGTTTAGCTTGTAAGCGTGGTTTATTATAATGCCCAAAGAGGTTTTTTTGTGTTAGATCGCTTATGTATATAAATGTGTCGTTGAAACCCGCCACCGCCCGACAAAGTCAACTAGTAAGGGTTGCCACGTAAACATAACATGCAAATGTGTCACTCGTACAGCACACCGGTGTGTTGGAGAGTCAAGCCACAACATTTACAAACGTTTCGCCTGTAATTAAAACTAGCTTCATCAGTCGACAGGCAGATTTGGGAAGTCTCACTGTTTCGTTGCTTATATTGAAGCATAGATGTGTTGACCACGCAGCTGCGCTCTGTTGAAGTACGCTGCCCTTTGTCGGCATGCGAGGGATTACTGAGGCAATGTACATTAAGCGTGTGCATTATGCGAGCCCTTTAAACGTGTCCTTCCTCTCTATTGTGTTTATTAAAATAGCCCTACCAACGGTAATCTCTACTGAAGTACGCTTTCCTTTGTCAGCATGCATTTATTTTATGTTTTATTTTACAGACGCATTTATATACTTCAGCGATCTAACCTAACAACCTCTATTATGTATGATATTGGTCCCGAAATCCTACGTCTTAAACTCGTGTGTATGTGTTTATATTTTGGTCGTGTTTTTTATGGTCATTTCATTGAATATGGAGAGGTTACCAGCGCCTCGCACCCGTCCAGAGACCTCGTGGGCCTCTGTGGTGGCTCCGCGCCATCCCTCCAGGACATTGCTCACATCCACCGCAGCGTTACCGTCCGGCACCGCGGATGAGGTAGCGGATTATTTTTTCCGAACTTTACTCGTGGCTGGGCGTGGGAGCGTGGTGTGATGTTTTGGAAAGCTCTAAGCCCCAGGCTACCGTGGGCTCATCTCCCAATCAACGGTAGGCGAGGAGTGGTGGTTGCTCATGCATCCACCGAAGATGAATATCAGTCAAGGGATGAAGGCAAGGCAAATGAGTTAGATTCATTCTATGACCTCATACATAATAATCCCATGATACTCGTATGTATGGATGTCATGTATATATATAGGGACGCATATGCGAACTGGGGGTGAGAAATTAGAATTGCACTATAATTATTAGAATCGCATTGTGGCCGCATTTGAATTTGCTGAATGTGCAATCTCAATGAATTGAAAAGCTATTTACAGTATTTATTAACAATTAACCGTACAATCCTAATCAAAACTCGATGAGCATATTCATTGTTCCAGTTGTAACGTGTACATTCGTTTCTTTGTTAGATCTAGTAATATGTTATTCATCATAATCACGATCAATAGGAAAAGGGTGCATAGGTGTGAACTGCACATTTTGTACTTCTGCATTTAAGTATACCATAAACCACAACATAGGAAACACCACAACAAGATGAGCACTCGAGTGTGTTCGTACACTATGTGTGTGCACATGTATGTATGTACAATCGTGCGTGTTCGCAGTGGAACGCAATCCTTGTGTACGTAAACTGCTGTGTATGTACACCGCATTGTATGTCTATGTACAATCTGTATATGCACACTCGTGTGTGTATGTCTACTCGTCCGTGTTTTTTTAAGTAAGGATATGGTAGCAATAACGTAAGCTCAGTCATGTTTAAAAACAAATCAGGTCTTTATTCATTTGCAAGAATATTAACATTAAAAACTTGCATTACATTTTTTATCAATTCGCTTGGTCAAACGGTTAAGAAACTAGGAAAATTATTTCACTTTCAGGAATTCAACAGTTATAAAATATTCTCAAATCAAACACGTAAACATCGATTAATCATTCCCAATTGACGTTC
>JAAXLI020001758.1:689-19135 GCA_014621495.2 Entosphenus tridentatus
GGTGAGTGGTGAATGGTGAGTGGTGAGGATAAGTGGTGATGGTGAGTAGTGAGGGTGAGTGGTTAAGGGTGAGTGGTGGGGATGAGTGGTGTGTGGTGAGGGTGAGTGGTGAGGGTCAGTGGTGAAGGTGAGTGGTGAAGATGAGTGGTGAGTGCTGAGGTTGATTAGTGACGGTGAGTGGAGAGGGAGAGGGTGAGTGATGAGCGTGAGTGGTGAGGGTGAGTGGTGGTGGTGAGGGTGAGTGGTAAGCGTGAGTGATGAGGGAGAGGGTGAGTGGTGAGGGTGAGTGGTGAGCGTGAGTGGGAGGTATTGTCAAAGCCGACCGGGCTTTGACAATACTTTAGTATCTGTGTATATATGTAAGGTTTTTAAGAAATATATTTTTCACCCGGGCAACGCCGGGTACTTCTGCTAGTATTATATATATATATATCTTTCTTTCTTTTTCTTTTCTTTCTTTCTTCTTTCTTTTATATATAAAAGTCTCCGCGCGCTCACGCTTGCGGGGGATTTGGCTCTCGGACGGTGGGGTTTAAGACCGAAATAATTTGCCAGCCGGCACGCCGTAAGCCCCGTGCTGGGAATAGGCTATTCTGTTTTCCCATCCATAAACTTTAAAGTAGTTTAATTAACACATTTGTGCCGTTTCTATTATTCATTATTTACTTATTGCGCGACGTCGACCGTACCAAGTGACGCCAATTGCGTGGGGGGGGCGGACCCTACCAAATGCTGTGCGTTGCCTCCAGCTCACGGCAGACATTTTATTTTACGCGTTTAACATGGAATAGATATACACATCACGCTGCCGATTTCTTTTCACAGTGTCATGTCCTCTCCCCCGCCCACCCCAATGCATGCAGTTACTGATATAAAGTCCTTAGATATGAATTTAATATTATTTAAGCGCTTACATAGTATTATTCTGCCTCGGGCGGGGGGATCGTGGGGGGGGTAGTGGCCCAGCTCGCAGCCTGGCAACGTCTCACCTCCTCCGGCTTGCCAATCTAGGCGAGGCCGCGGGCTCTGCACGGGACGAGGCGTCACCACGCCAATGTAAAGTACAATTTTATTGCATCTTTCGCTAAGAATTTAAGATTTATTGTTTACTATTATTAAACAAATAAGTTTAAAAATATTACAATGATAATGTTTGTGTGCATGTCACTCGATGGGTTTCTATGTGTGTGGCTCCATGTTTGTGTGTTAGTCCATGTGTGTGTCTGTCTTTTTCAAACGGACAACGCCCCATGTGTGCGTATGTACAAGTGTTTGTGTGTGTGTCAGTCCATTTGTGCGCATATCAGTCGCTGTGTGTGTTAGTTCACACGTGTGTGTAAGTCCATACCTGTGTGTTTCACTCCATGTGTGTGTGTCTAAGTGAATGCGTGTGTATGAGTCGATGTGTGTGCATGGCTCCATGTGAGTGTGTGAGTCAATGTGCGTTTGTGTGTCTATGTGTGTCAGTCGATGTGTGTGTGTTAATCCATGTGTGTGTGTGAGTCTATGTGCCTGTTAATCCATGTCTGTGTGTCACAGTCCGTATGTGTATATAGGGCAATGTGTGGGTCAGTCTATGTATGTGTGTGTAAGTCCATGTGTGTGTGTCTTAGTCGATGTGTGTGTGTGTGTAAGTACATGTGTGTTTACGTCAATGTGTGTCAGTCCACGTATGTCTGTGTGTGAGTCGATGTATGTGTGTGAGTCGCTGTATGTGTGTACGTCGATATGCGTGTGTAACTCCATGTGTGTGTATCTCAAGTGGATGTCTACGTGTATGTGAGTCCATATGTGTGTGTGAGTCGATATGTGTGTGTGTGTGTGTCTCAGTCCATGTGCGTGTGTGTTAGTCACTGTGTATGCATGTCTCCATGTTAGTCAGTGTAAGTCCATTTTATCGCATGTCTGTAAGTCCATGTGTGCGTCTTAGTCCATCTGTGTGCTTTATTGACCTGCTCTAGGCCTATGACACCATCAGTAGGCCTGGGCTCTGGGTTGTTCTTCGTGCTTTCGGAGTCCCTCACCCTTTGCTAACGATCCTTAAGGACCTTCCTGCTGGTGAGCGGCCCCACTTCAAACTATGTGGCCGTCAGTCACAGCCATTCCCTTTACACATTGGGGTGTGACAGGGCTGTCCTCTGGCTCCCACCTTATTTAACATATCTTTTGAACACGTAGTTCGTGAAGCCTTCGATGGCTGTACCGCAGGAATTACCATATGGTACAGATACAATGGGAGGCTGATCGACGCCTGGGTGCGGTTAAGGGATGGCTCTCTATTGCTCAACCATGTTATGTATGCTGATGCTTTGATGATTGCTGCTCACTGCTGCTGAACCTGGAGCTTGCCACTAAGGGGTGGGGCCTTACCATCAGCCCCACCAAAACTAAGCACCTGCCTGGGTATTTTGGACCATCGAACAATCCACCCCCACAACTCACAATTGGTGATGCGGCAGTTGTGGAGAGATTGCCGAGATTCCCATACCTGCCCAGTGTGCTCATGACCGGCTCCGGTTTAACAGGAGAGATCTCACTCAAAATCAGTCGAGCGCCATTATCTTTTCATCGGCTGCGTTATGCTGTGGAAGCTACCTGGTCTCTCGCTCCGCATGAAGCACCAGGTCTTCTCGGCCACGGTAATTCCCTCCCTTCTCTATGCTTGCGAAACGTGCACCCCCCTAATGGAACATCTTCGCCGGTTAGAAACATTTAGGCTGGCCTGCTAACGATCCATCCTGGGTTTAACCATATATGTGTGTGCGTCTAAGTCGATGTGTTTCTATGTGTGTGGGTTAATGTCTGTGTGCAAGTCCATGTGTGTGTCTACCTTTTTCGCCCGGGCAACGCCGGGTACTCACCGCTAGTATTATATATAAGAAGATAGTGTGCCTCGACCACACCGTCTCTGTCATCTGTGAACCCACTACACCTACACAGTCGAACACAAACATATCCATGGAACTTAGATTACCACGTTTCTTTCAAGGTGCTATTCTGCAAAATTACGTGGTAAACTCCTCCACATGACTTCCACGTTGATACTTCTGTCAAACAATACAGATAGCAAATTGGAATTAAACGATTATGTGAGCTCCCTTGATATGGATTAATAAGTCTAAATAATTTCAAACTTGTTGATTTACTTTATAAAAACATGCGCACTGAAAAACAGCATGTTTCTTGATTCCTTAGCAAAAATCATCAATATAATTAACTTTGCTGTCAGTATGTAACGAGTTGTATTCTTGTCGTCGAGAATTTAATTGGAGATTTTATAGGATGTGATTTTTTGTAATAAAATACCGTGCCATCTTCTTGGTTCTTTTGGTAATGTCACGTAGAAGGGAAGTAATAAAATAATAAAAATAAAATATAATAAAATAATGATCACGACGTTTCGGCCACAACGCACGCAGCCGTCACCTGAGGACGGCTGCGCTCACGAAGATGAGTCCCTGCAGTCACGAAAGCTTTAAATCGAAAAATACTGTGCCTTTAAGGTTATGGCTGAAATGTTCCATATTCACGTGTTTTTAAGAAGCCATAATTTAGCACAACATTAACCAATGGAAATAAACTATGTTATTCACCCTCCCTGAATTTCAACCACGTTAATTTTATGGTGCTTTTCAGAAAACAATACGTTGGGTTTCAGGATTTCGATTTTTTTTTATTTGGATCTGGTTTGTAATTTTCAATCCATATGTTACCTGTTATATATTTTAGACCGCACAAAAAAACGACTTGAAAATATCGCTTCAAATAATAGTTGTAACTCGTTGAAAGACTTGAAGTGGCAGCATTACTGCCAATATATCTTTAAAAGCTAACCAAAGATTCCTCCAAAATGGTAAATGTAAGCTTCCTCATCTTGGAAACAAAGGTCTCGCTCATCAGTTTCACAGAAAAACTTTGTACCACCTGTATTCATGAAACATTATACGCTGATCTGGCTAAATTTAAAAAGCCCTATCATCGTGTGTGAAAGCAGTTGTTTGCAATTTAGTATTTTCTCCAGAAACACTTTTTTTTAATTATTGTAGCCTCAACGATTTGACTATGAAGCTAATCTGAATCGAGTGTACAAACATGATATGCGGAAATGGATTTGAACAGGATAAGGCTAGCAATGTTTGCATGCAGACCAGTTTCCACCCACATGAATGGAACATGTTTCTACTGATTGCAGATATTATCCAGTACAAAACATGTCATTCTCCTTGCCAGCATAACAAAAATAAATTCTTGACATTGGTCCAAATCGTCACGAACGGACATTTGTACAAAGCAATGTTTTGGCGTGAGTGTCATGCATGGTTGCTGCTGTGTGAGTGATGTGTGTGGGCGTCAATTTGCTGAGGAGGAAATGTTTTTTGCTTTTCTGGTTAACATAAACGGTTTAGCATTCATCACGGTTGTATCCTTATTGTGTAATTGGCGTCATGTTGTAAGAAAAAATATTCATGAGGATCTCTCAAAGAGCAATGCAACCACCGTTTTAGAGAAGGACCAACAGCAATGAATATAACATAACTATTTTCTTCTAACTTTTAATTGACCTCTGATCCATGTATTAGGAGGCAATACTTTTCCCCTATCTTCCTACACAAAGTAACGTTTGACATATGACAGATAAGCACTGATTTTTTTCAATAATTGAAATGGCATTATGGTAAAATAATATGAAGTATACAAATAAAAGTAACAGCTTTTGTGCATTTTCTAGAGACTCCTGACTGAGCGAATTGTATCTTGTTCCGAATAATGTTATTTTTGGGTCTACCAAAAGTCTTTATTTGTCATTTCTTTAGTAGATATACAAATCTATGAATTAATGTATTGTCTGATTATCCATTTTCTACATCTTATTTGGAAAATGTACTTAAATTACATTTAATTTCTCGCGCTGAAAACGTGCACAAATTTAAGGTGCCTTCAATTTGCATAGTTAATCTGTAGGACTCCCTTGTGACCTTCAAAACACCATGGTCATCTCCATGAATTACAGGTAACCTCACATTGCAGAAAAAAGCATCCATTAGTTAACGTGGCCACCACTACCTATAGCTGTGTTCCACTAATCATGAGTCACTTCTATTGACAACAAATATCTTCCAGGACTAAAGAGACTGCCTTGTGTGATCTGTTGCAGTCTCAAAAGATGGAAATCTTCTGGACAGGTTCAACTACATTAATGTGGCTTTCATTAATCGTAAGTCGACATAACTCTTGAATTTAATACACTCCTCATTTTGAGAAGTTACTTAGGAAATCGGAATCAGAGGAGTGTGCAATTTTTTTCAATCAAATATCGTCAAATTGATTTAGCCGCGTTCTCATGTTCAGATATCTGTGGAAACTAATTTTAGCGGCAAGTGGGATGCAAATTAACCTTAGGTCATTGGGTCCCGATTGTGGTGCGCTACCCAGTGTGGCAACACTCCCCCACGCAGCCACACTGTGACAGAAAAGCAATGCAGGGGAGAGCTGCTGACACAAACGGACATGAAAAAAACTCGAAAAAACTTACAGCTCATACACTAGGCAGTTTGAGGTTGTTCTATGTCACTGTTTTTTCATGTGTAGGATTGTGGTATTTACACTTAATTCAGGCATAAAAATGAACATCTTGCACAACCTATTCTCCTTTCTACCCCAAAAGTCTAAAACCACATGTCTACCTAACGTCCATAATAAATACGTATATATTTTTTTTATTGGAGGTTATCGTTTAACAAATCGCTAACATTGCAAACGATATCTTCAAATATGCCAAACATGTTCATCTGGGAGATTCTAATATATTTGCTTTACCTTCAGAGTATCTATCTGATGTGCCTAGTCCACCACAATTTGACATGAATAACTTCTCGTTCTCACTAAAATAATGTATAACTAAAGCTTTTTGACATTTGTAAAAAAAACAAGTAATTTTCACAGAAACAATATATTGTAACTTAATGTAAATACTTTCAATTGACTTAATATAATCAAGGCTTAAATCTGTTGTATATTTTGTGATAAAAAAGAAATGTAATGTTCACATGGCTTCATACGTTAAAGTATGTAATTAAATGTGATTAACAAAAATGCGTGTTAAGTGTAATTAAGAATGTGTGTGTGTATAAAAAAGTATTATTAATGTGTGTGATTGTGTATGTGTGGTCTGGCGAAACAACCACCTACCTCCTCGTTGGTGCTGAACGGTAACGCGTGGTGAGCAGTGCCATGGGAGGGGGGGGGGAATTTCGATTGGCCATTCCCCTCATGGCGTCTGTGGCTACCACAGTGGCCAAAGGGGGCTCTGGATGGGTTGCGAGGGGTTGGTAACCTCTTCACCTTCAATTAATTACCATTAAACCACGAAAACAATATCCAACTAAGCTTCTGCTAAAAGCCCCAGTTGGACAGGTGTCAATGACATCGCCTGGCCAAACCCCGTTTGGCGGAGCCATGAGATTGAATTCTTACCCTCGGGGTTTCTCCAGAAACAGCAAAAAGCGAATGCAGACTGAAATTATCTAAATGTATGCATTTATGCTAATTATGCTCTGCTTTATGGTCTAGGGGTATTACCAATCGTGATAATAACATCAAGGTGTAATTGTATGAAGTTATAACAAGTACGCTTTGGTTCTTTCGGTAAAGTCACGTAGGTATAAAATAAATTAAATCACGATGTTTCAGGTGCAACACAAGTGTTAGTCATCAGGTGGGACAACCACAGCAAGAAACAATTGCTGAATTGGGCAAAAGGGCTGCTGCAACAAGAGACCATGTAGGAAAGAGAAGGGGGAGTGGAAGCTACCAGCAAAGACACAAGCACGGCAAAAAATGTCGGGGTGGTGAGGGGAAGTGGGCGGAGCTGGGAGTGGGAGTGTTAGGAAACTGGAGATGCGGATATGAAGGCAGGCCAAAAGCAGTTATGGTTTTACCTGGTTAATAGCATCATTCCAATGATTGCTCAATCTGTATCCATCTTCCTGGTTGAACTTATGTCTATGTTTATATATCTGGATGGCTTCATGAACACACCTTTGATAATAGCCCGAAGGATTGCAGAGCACCTTGGTCTCGGCGAAAACAATACCATGACAGCCCACATTGTTATAGCAATGGTCAGCCACGGCGCAAGTATTAGTTCTGCCATGTTTCAGATCTGCCTTGTGCTTGCGAACACGGTCCGAGACATGTCGTTTCGTTTCCCCAATGTAACAATCACCACAAGTGCAACTTAGTTTGTAGACTCCAGGATATTGCATGTCAGGAATGACATCCTTCACAGATGGGATTAGATCACGGATTTTGTGTACTGTACTGAATCGGACCTGGATCTTGTGTTTGTTTAAGATTTTGGAAATATTTTTGGTAACGCCTGCTATGTAAGGTAATGTGATGGTTTTGATTGGCGTCTCAGGGGGTTGTTTCTCTATGGTTGGAGAAACAGCTTTGCGGATAACGCAGTCCGAATATATCCATTAATCTTAAGGACCTGGTGTACGTGTTCCAGTTTACTGGCTAGGTGGTGTTGGTCAGAAATGCAGTGGGCCCTATGGTGTAGTGTTTTGATGAGAAAGTTTTTCTGTGCCGGATGGTGGTTGGAATCAGGTTTCAGATAGGAATCTGTGTGGGTGGCTTTCCTGTAGACAGAGTGTCCCAAAGAGCCATCAGGTCTCTTCCCATCGTGTGTGAAAGCAGTTGTTTGTTATTTAGTATTCTCTCCAGAAACACTTTTTTTCATAGTAAATGGTAATGATCTATGTTTAATATTTGGTGTATGTGCTTGTTGTAGCCTCAACGATTTGACTATGAATCTAATCTAAATCCAGTGTACAAACATGGTATGGGGAAATGGATTTGAACAGGATAAGGCAAGCAATGTTTGTGTAATAAATGACCTTGACGACACACAGTTGGTTTCCGCCTCGGTCTTTATTCGCGTTAGGTCACTCACACTCCGCCAGTCCTGTCCGTGGCCCAGCTGTCTCACTGGCGCGCCTCGCGCGCCCCTTCCGTCAGTTGCACTCCACTCACTCCTGCACACCGTTGGCTGACGGTGTGCTCAGAGCTGTCTCCAGCCACGTGGCCGATGGCCCTGGAGACCTTCCACAGCTCGACGTGGTCCCACCTCGAGCCTATGCCAACTGCCCCGAGCCTCTTCCGGATCCCCCTTATATTCCCCCCTGTTGTCATCCCGCCTCCACCTTCCACCACGCCCTTTCCCAACCTCCCAGAACTTTCCAGATCACACCCTTCTTTTAGCGCCCCGCCTGGCTCCGCCCCTGGTCATCCGGGCATCCGATTGGACCAGAGGTGGGCGGCGGACCTCGCTTACGCTCACATTACATCACCCCCCCCCACCCGGTGTAAAAAAACAGCCATTCCAGGTGAATTAGGACCAGACATAATGCGAGCGACAGAGTTACCGCACGAACATGAACAGACGGAACGGGACAGCGCAATAACAACAGCCACGATCAACGAAAGGGAAGGGATTTGGATTTAGTATGGAACGCCGGCCCGTTCGTCTCATGAGCCGGCGCCCTCGCTGACTGCAACCTGGACGGGGTTGGATGAGCGTCAAAACCAGAATCGTCCACTGCTGATGGAGGCCCGTTCGATGCAGGAACCTGTGCATCAGGAATCAGAAGGGCAGCGGGATCATCACACTCCGCCCCTGGCAGAGTCTCGCCCAGTCCGGAATCCCGTGCATCAGGGAGAGCAGGAACCAGAGCTCCTTCCCACTGCAACCTCGGCGAGGTTTGGAGAGCGACGGACTCAAGGTCTACCGTTGCAGGTGGAGGACTGCCCGGTGCAGAATCCTCCGGTAGCATCATGGGCAGTGCGCCTACAGGAGGCATGACAGGCGCACTCGAAGGTTGAACGAGCAAGGGTGGTGGCGCGTCGGACACATCAGACACCGGCAAGGCAACTTTAGGAGATGACGCATCAACTCGAGCGGAAACATAGGGCTTCAATCGGGACGTGTGGACGTACCAACGGCGCGACCCCACCTGGACGCATGCGGACTGGGGACTGGGAACTTCAATCAACACCACCGGACCTTGCCAAGGCTTGTGTAATTTAGGAAGGTCCTCACCGGCACCTGTGGGCAGTGGAGCCAGGCCTGTTCCCCCACATGCCACGGCGATGCGCGATGGGAGCGCCGGGCACACCGTTCGTTCCGGGCCTGGGTCTTTGCCGTCGCCAATCGGGCCGCATCCCGCGCTTCCGTAACGCGATGAACGGAGTCGTGAATATGGTCATGAAGGGTTTTCGCAGGACCTTTCGCACGTGTGTCGAACCGTACGTCAATAGGCGGCGCATTCTCACGGCCATACATTAAGAAGAAGGGCGAATACCCCGTGGACGCATGCGGTGCCATCCGGTAAGCAGAAAGCACTCCAGGAATATGCAAATCCCAATCGGCCTGCTTCTCGCTAACCATATGGCAAAGCATGGCCGACAGGGTTCGGTTCAACCGCTCAATCATTCCATCCGTCTGTGGATGGTACAGCGAAGTCCGGACCTTTGTACCCAAAGCGTTGCACACGTCCCACAACAGTTTCGATGAAAAGATGTACCCCTGATCCGTGAGCAATCATTCTGGCGCCCCCTTGTCCATCACATATCCGTATAGAAATGCATCTGTGATGGACGCCGCCGTCTGGTCTGGCAACGGCTAAGCCATTGCCCACCACGAAAAATATTCCACCCCGACCAACAAAAACTTGTTCCCCCGAGTGGACGGAGGAAATGGTCCAAGATTATCCAATGCCACTAACTCGTTAACCCACGTCACTTTGATTGATTACAACGGAGGAACATAAGGCTGTTCAGGCGGTTTCCTACGAGCACATACGGAGCACGATCGAATGTGGTCGATGACGTCAGTCATCATTCCGTGCCAATAATAATCGCGTTGCAACGTCAACAAGGTCTTCTGCATCCCAAGATGCAACAACTGTTCGGCGTGCAGGACCCAAACCAATTCGTACCGCAGTGGCAACGGAACGACCAAACGCCAATTTCCACGCAACTCCTCCCTCCACACCAGAAATCCGTCCCGGAGAGCCTCCCCAGGCGCCCCCTCTGACGACGTGCGCCCCTTAGCCTTGACCGCCTGACCCCACAAAGCTGCAAGCGAATTATCCAACAATTGTTCACAGACCCAAACAGAACGCGGCAAGATAAAAACCCAATCAGCCGGCTCAGGACAGGTCGGGTCCGCGGACTCATCTACCGCGGACATGACAGGCCGAAGCGGCTGAGGGGGCCGCGTGCACCGATGTGTGCCCGAGGCGCACGCGCAGGCAGAACCATGCAACAGCCGAGAAAGAACGTCCGCGTTACCGTGACAAGAACCCTTACGGTACTGAACATCAAATGAAAATTCCTGTAAAGTCTCCAACCATCGCGACAGCTGTCCCGAGGGCTGGTCGACTTTCAACGAGTATTGCAAGGCCGCGTGGTCCGTGCGCACCATGAACCTCCTGCCGTATAGGTAAGGCCGATATTGGCGAACAAAATGAAAGATAGCCAATAATTCCCGGTGGATGATGCAATAGCGGGTCTCCGCCGTATGCCACAACGCATTCGACGCCCCCCTTAGACTGAGATAGGACAGCACCAATGCCCGTATCACTGGCGTCCATATCCAAAATAAAAGGCAGTGAAAAGTCAGGGTAATCCAGCGTTGGTGCGGACGCCAATCGATCCCGCAGGCCGCGAAATGCCTTCTCCTCCTTCGGCCCCCATTTGAACCTCTGATTTTTCGCCATGAGGAGGTGCAGCAGCCCATCAATCGAAGCAAAATTTTGCACAAATCTACGGTAATAGGATGCGAACCCAATGAATCAGCGTATGTCCCCCACCGAGGTAGGAGTAGCCCAATCCCGAACGCACGCCGTTTTGTCAGGGTCCATGGCCACTCCGTCCTGGTTGACAATGTGACCCAAATAGCGCACGGAATGTTGCAAGAGGTGGCACTTTTTGGGCTTAAGTTTCAAATTAGCGGAACACATCCTAGCAAAAACGGTCTCCAATCACTGAAGATGTTCCTCGAACGTACGGCTGAACACAATGACGTCATCCAAATATATCAGGCAGGTGTCCCACTGGAGTCCGGTCAACACCAGTTCCATCAACCATTGGAACATAGCGGGAGTGGTGTTCAATCCCATGGGGAGACAATTAAACCGAAAGAGCCCCTGCAGCGTACGGAACACCGTCTTTTCCCTCAATGACTCGTCAAGGGGGAGCTGCCAGAACCCTGAGGAAAGATCGAGGGTCGAAAGAAATCTCGCCCCAGACAAGGCATCGAGAAAATCATCCATACGCGGCAGGGGGTATGCGTCCACCACAGATACCTTATTCAGTCTCCGGAAGTCAACACAAAACCGAAGGCTACCATCATTTTTCACCAGAACAACGGGAGCACCCCATGGGCTATTGGACAGAGAGATTATGTCAGCGGCCAGCATGTCGTCCACCGCACCGTGTACATGATCCCTCTCTGAGGGACTCAACCAGTGTAGAATCATACATATGGGGGTAGCCTCCCCAGTATCAATGTGATGGGAAAGCAGCGACGTGCACCCCAGGTCGAAATCATTTTTGCTAAACACATCAGAGTATTTCGACAACAGCGTATGGAGCGTGGATTTCTGGTGCGTAGTCAGGGACGTGTTCTCCTGACACAACTCGAAGATCCATCGATTGTCCGATGGTCCTGAAGCTGTAACCCCCGCCGCAAGGCCGTGCCAACCCGCCACAGCATGGGCTGTGAACGCGGTGGTAGCATGGGCCAAAACCGTGCCGGCCACCACCACGACAGTTTCTGCACCCCCGTTCAGAACTTGTAAAAATTCGACCACTCGGCGAGCCAATTTCCGCCACTGCGTTACCACATGAGGCGACCCGACGACGGACTCCCTGGCAGTACGGGCCCCAAAATCACACACAGGCAGCGATGAATGAAGTGACAGGCCTTGCCGGGTGTCCGATGCATACCGACTTGCCTGACAAGGGTCTCCTCTCGACATCGACGGCGTGTCCTTCGGCGGGAACTCCAGGCGAGGAGATGGACGAGGTCGACCCCGACAGTCGTGCGCGAAGTGGCCGAGTCGGCCGCATCGATAGCACACCATGTCGGCCCGCGGGCTGGCCCCCCCGACGTTCCGGCGAGGCACCGGTGAGGGCGCCGAGCGTGTCATCGCTCCCCTCCATGGAACCCAATGGCCCGCCGCAGCCGTGAGGTCGCCGGGCCCGACGTCGTCCGAAGTGAGGACAACCCGCGATGGTGCCCATCCCACGGGTTCCCCATCCACGGCCGGATCGCCCATCCAGACGGCCATCTGTGCCCAGCGGCACAAGTTGAATTGTGCGTCGAGGCACTTGGCCGCCAACCGGGAGGTTAGCGGCTCGTGGCTACACACGGGCATAGGGATGGCCAGGTCTTTGGACAGCTCCAACATCTTTCCGGGTATTAATGGCTCCAGCAATTCGGGCTTAGTGTCCGGGTATGCGGCCATGGCCAGCGCAATTAGAGCGCCATGGTATGCTACGGAAGATTCCTCCGGCACATGATTGCGTTGGACGAATCTGCGGTGAGCGTCGGATGGAGGCTCATAGGCCTCCACTGTCTCGTCGAAAGACCCCCGCAGCGTTGTCTTCTTCTCAGCTGGAATGGAGCAGAAGAACTTTAGGGATGCATCATCCAGGAGCATCGGCAGGGCCTCCAACGCCTCCTCCTCCGTCCACCTGGTGGTGCGGACGGCCGCTTCGTACCGCCACGCGAACGCGCTCCAGTCCCTGCCTGCGCAGAATTATTTCATAGTCGGCATATGGTGGCTGCGACTCCCGCCGCCACCACCCCCGGACCCAGCTGCCCCATGCGGCGGGGACGAAATGGCGGCCTCCCCCGATTCCGTCGCGGCCACGCCCAAAATGGCGGTGCCCTGGCATGTGACGGCGATGGCGGGAAGCCTCGCAAAGGCCGTGATGGTGGAAGGCTCGGGCCCTCCCGAAGACTCCCCATCCCGCGGCCTGACGTGTGGTTGTCCCGGCCCCGCCACAACCAGGGTCACCAAGTTCAGCAGAACAGCCCGCAGTGAGTCAATTTGCTCCGCCACGCGCCGCCAGCCTTCATCGGCACCCGAAGACGGAGACTGCTCGGCTCCATCGCTGACATCTTGCGCCCCCGCAGAGTCGCCCGTCCCGTCCATGCCTTCCACGCCCGGGACCGCAACATCACGAGGCAGATTGTCGTCGTCCCCAGAAGAAGGTGCCCGGTTGAATCTGCTTTTTGAGGTGCTTAGACATCTCGAACCACTTCTGACTCCAATGTAATAAAGGACCTTCACGACACACAGTTGGTCTCCGCCTCAGTCTTTATTTGCATTAGGTCGCTCACACTCCACCAGTCCCATCCGTGGCCTGGCTGTCTCACTGGCGCGCCTCGCGTGCCCCTTCTGTCAGTTGCACTCCACTCACTCCCGCACACCATTCGCTGACAGTGTGCTCGGAGCCGTCTCCAGCCACGTGGCCGATGGCGCTGGAGACCTTTCAACGGCTCGACTGGACCGGAGGTGGGCGGTGGACCTCGCTTACGCTCGCATTACATTTGCATGCAGACCAGTTTCCACCCACATGAATGGAACATGTTTCTACTGATTTCAGATATTATCCAGTACAAAACGTAGGTCATTCTCCTTACCAGCATCACAAAAAAAAATCTTGACATTGGTCCAAATCATCAAGAATTTCAAGTGCCTTCAATTTGCAAAGTTAATCTGTAGGACTCACTTGTGGCCATCAAAACACTAAGGTAATCTCCATTAATTACAGGTAACCTCACATTGTATAAAAAAACATCCATTAGTTAACGTGGCCACCACTACCTATAGCTGTGTTCCATTAATCATGAGTCACTTCTATTAATAACAAATATCTTCCAGGACTAAAGAGACTGCCTTGTGTGATCTGTTGCAGTCTCAAAAGATGGAAATCTTCTGGACAGGTTCAACTACATTAATGTGGCTTTCATTAATCGTAAGTCGACATAACTCTTGAATTTAATACACTCCTCATTTTGAGAAGTTACTTAGGAAATCGGAATCAGAGGAGTGTGCAATTTTTTTCAATCAAATATCGTCAAATTGATTTAGCCGCGTTCTCATGTTCAGATATCTTTGGAAACTAATTTTAGCGGCAAGTGGGATGCAAATTAAGCTTAGGTCATTGGGTCCCGATTGTGGTGCGCTACCCAGTGTGGCAACACTCCCCCACGCGGCCACACTGTGACAGAAAAGCAATGCAGGGGAGAGCTGCAGATACAAACGGGCATGAAAAAAACTCGAAAAAACTTACAGCTCATAAACTAGGCAGTTTGAGGTCGTTCTATGTCACTGTTTTTTCATGTGTAGGATTGTGATATTTACACTTAATTCAAGCATAATGATGAACATTTTGCACACTCTATTCTCCTTTCTACCCCAAAAGTCTAAAACCACATGTCTGCCTAACTTCTAAAATAAATATGTATGTATCTTTTTTTATTGAAGGTAATCGTTTAACAAATAGCTAACATTGCAAACGGTCTCTTCAAATATGCCAAACAGTTCTAGATTTGAAGCTTTCGTGACTGCAAGGATTCATACTCTTAGGTTTTGTTCGGTAAAGTCACGTAGGTAAAAAATTAAATACAAATAAAATAATAATAATAATAGATGAAAATTGATTTATTTTCATATATTATTATTTTATTTTTATTTTATTTTTTACCTACGTTACTTTACCGAAAAAACCTAAGAGTATGCCAAACAGGTTCACCTGAGAGAATCTAATATATTTGCTTTACCTTCAGAGTATCTATCTGATATGCCTAGTCCACCACAATTTGACATGAACAACTTCTCGCTCTCACTAAAAGAATGTATAACTAAAGCTTTTTGACATTTGAAAAAAAAAAGTAATTTTCATAAAAACAATATATTGCTGGAACTTCAAGAGTGTGAATCTATACAACTCATTGACCTAAAATAAACGTGTAACATGTTGCATCTTGCGTTAAATAAATGAAATTGCTTTGACGTGAATGGGTAACCATGATGCAGCTATGTGGGTATTTGTCTAGCTCAGGACAAACAATGAGGGAAGGTTGCGATTTCACCACCACCGATCCGTGGAAGCGCCATGTAAAACAACCCAAATCAGTCGGAATCAGGAAGGAAATCCACCCACTATTGTAAAACACGAGGACACGCACATCATGTATGGCTATACGGATATGAATTCAGTATTATTTGCATAATAACACTGCACGAGGCAATGTGCTTATGCAGTATGCAAATTCATAAACACATGCAATGAAAGGGTGTCAGAGATGGGGTTGACGCTGAGAGTGTTTTGACAGGGGGTATTGAGTGATATTAGAGGAGGTGAGAGGAGAAGGAGGACACAGGTTTAAATAGCAGCGCATGTGGTGGTAGTGGACAGACACGAACACCCAGAGACCTCAGAGGCAATGATGTGCACGGTGAAAATCCTCAGTCTCCTGCTGGTGCTGCTGCTCAGTGTGGGTGAGTATCTCGCAGACTCACAGACTCACACAGACAAAGACAATCGTTATAATAGAGCCTTACTGGTGTTACCCGTGAGCGGGAAATCGAATTCCGCTTCATAACACACACAGACAGATTCAAACGCGATCACACACATACACTCTGTCATATATACAGTGAGGGAAAAAAGTATTTGATACCCTGCTGATTTTGTACGTTTGCCCACTGACAAAGAAATGATCAGTCTATAATTTTAATGGTAGGTTTATTTGAAAAGTGAGATACAGAATAACAACAAAAAATCCAGAAAAACGCATGTCAAAAATGTTATTAATTGATTTGCATCTTAATGAGGGAAATAAGTATTTGACCCCTCTGCAAAACATGACAGTACTTGGTGGCAAAACCCTTGTTGGCAATCACAGAGGTCAGACGTTTCTTGTAGTTGGCCACCAGGTTTGCACACATCTCAGGAGGGATTTTGTCCCACTCCTCTTTGCAGATCTTCTCCAAGTCATTAAGGTTTCGAGGCTGACGTTTGGCAACTCGAACCTTCAGCTCCCTCCACAGATTTTCTATGGGATTAAGGTCTGGAGACTGGCTAGGCCACTCCAGGACCTTAATGTGCTTCTTCTTGAGCCACTCCTTTGTTGCCTTGGCCGTGTGTTTTGGGTCATTGGCATGCTGGAATACCCATCCACGACCCATTTTCAATGCTCTGGCTGAGGGAAGGAGGTTTTCATCCAAGATTTGACGGTACATGGCCCCGTCCATCGTCCCTTTGATGCGGTGAAGTTGTCCTGTCCCCTTAGCAGAAAAACACCCCCAAAGCATAATGTTTCCACCTCCATGTTTGACGGTGGGGATGGTGTTCTTGGGGTCATAGGCAGCATTTCTCCTCCTCCAAACACGGCGAGTTGAGTTGATGCCAAATATCTCTAATTTTGTCTCATCTGACCACAACACTTTCACCCAGTTGTCCTCTGAATCATTCAGATGTTCATTGGCAAACTTCAGACGGGCATGTATATGTGCTTTCTTGAGCAGAGGGACGTTGCGGGCGCTGCAGGATTTCAGTCCTTCACGGCGTAGTGTGTTACCAACTGTTTTCTTGGTGACTTGTCCCAGCTGCCTTGAGATCATTGCCAATATCCTCACGTGTAGTTCTGGGCTGATTCCTCACCGTTCTCATGATCATTGCAACTCCACGAGGTGAGATCTTGCATGGAGCCCCAGGCCGAGGGAGATTGACAGTTCTTTTGTGTTTGTTCCATTTGCGAATAATCGCACCAACTGTTGTCACCTTCTCACCAAGCTGCTTGGCGATGGTCTTGTAGCCCATTCCAGCCTTGTGTAGGTCTTCAATCTTGTCCCTGACATCCTTGGAGAGCTCTTTGGTCTTGGCCATGGTGGAGAGTTTGGAATCTGATTGATTGATTGCTTCTGTGAACAGGTGTTTTTTATACAGGTAACAAGCTGAGATTAGGAGCACTCCCTTTAAGAGTGTGCTCCTAATCTCAGCTCGTTGCCTGTATAAAAGACACCTGGGAGCCAGAAATCTTTCTGATTGAGAGGGGGTCAAATACTTATTTACCTCATTAAAATGCAAATCAATGTATAACATTTTTGACATGCGTTTTTCTGGATTTTGTTGTTGTTACTCTCTGACTGTTCAAATAAACCTACCTTTAAAATTATAGACTGATAATTTCTTTGTTAGTGGGCAAACGTACAAAATCAGCATGGGATCAAATACTTTTTTTCCCTCACTGTATACTAAGCAACTTGCACATACACTTACAGACACTCACACACCACTTAATTTCTCAAACTTATAGATACAAACGACACAAACACACAAAAAGACTCAAACCAACTTACATGCAGACAAACAGACACTCACAATGGCAAAGATTCCTCCATATAGCCTGTAACAGGCTATTGGAGTAAGTGTTTTTAGCGAACACCTATGGAAGCCAGCACGGCACACGAGGGGGTGGGTGGTCAGCACCATGCAGGGTCGCATTTGTCTCCCGAGTGGCGATGTTTACACACCGCACCAGGTACTCATTTTAGGCTGAGTCGACCTAGGGTAGGTCCATGACCGGTTCAGATAATCGTCACTGGTGTTGGCCGTGAGCGAGAATCGAACTGGGATCGCCGGGTTTGTAGCACAGTGCGCTAACCACTACATTCCCACTCCCCACTAGACATACACACACATAGACATAAACATACATACGCAATAGAATTTTGATTCACCCCAATGCATAAACACTTTTATACTTAGAGTTGGCGAAACATCTCAATATAGGATCACAGAGCTTGGAAAATTGTTGGAGATTGAGTGTTACCCTTCCCGCACGCATTGGTTTTCTCCGGGTACTCCAGTTTCCTCCCAAATGTAGAAACACGAATTTAAGGAGTTGGCACAACATACCAATATAGGACCACAGAGCTTGGGAAATTATATAATTATTACCGTCGGCACTTGCTGCTCTTCCCACTTGTCTGTTGTTCTCCGCACCTCTAAATATCCATTTCTTAATACAAAAAGCGGGTTACACATTCTGAATTATTATATTAATATCGCGTTGCTGTCTCCGTGTCCCAGGTTTTATCTCCGCCCAGGAGGATGGAGCTGCGTTATGGCGCAACCTGAAGCTTCAAGGAATCAAAATTAACCTCCAGCAGGGCCGCATCGTCAACGGTGAGGAGGCGGCACCCAACAGCTGGCCCTGGCAGGTGAGAGTACATCAACAAAACCTCCGGTGAGCAGGGTGGTGACATGGCCCAGTGGTACTGCATTCGCCGCTTGTTACGGAGGTCCAAGTGTGGCACATTAGGAATGGATCACTCTTTTAATTATATCCTTGTGCA
>JAAXLI020001759.1:0-11109 GCA_014621495.2 Entosphenus tridentatus
CGGAGCCGCGATGCTGCCCTGGAGGACCAGCAGCTGGAGCTGACCTCCACGCGCGCCCAGGTCGGCTGATTCATGGGACCTCCTTTGCCAGTACCAAAATATACCAATAGGGTTTTTCCCCTTTTTTCTGGCAACAAAACTGACACCTTTTGCAAGGAATCATGTCTACATTAACCGCAATACTTGCAGTCAAATGCAAACAAAAACACAATACTCTGGTAATTTATGCATTGTCTTTGAAACTGATTGGTCCACACCAGAGACAGCTTTCTTTGGAGCCTCGTCTCATATGGTGTTCGACCAGATGACGCCAAAAGGCGCACAGTTCAAGACAACGCACTACCAGAGTAATAAGGGCTCGGGGTAAGCAGCTACATCATGGGACCTTCTTTGCCAGTACCAAAATATACCAATAGGGTTTTTCCCCTTTTTTCTGGCAACAAAACTGACACCTTTTGCATGTCTACATTAACCGCAATACTTGCAGTCAAATGCAAACAAAAACACAATACTCTGGTAATTTATGCATTGTCTTTGAAACCTTGCAAAAGGTGTCAGTTTTGTTGCCAGAAAAAAGGGGAAAAACCCTATTGGTACAGGTCGGCTGAGTCGCGAGGTTTTGGGTCAACTAGGTCACAGGGTGCTGGGTGGGTCGGGTCATGGGGTACTGGGTGGGCCAGGTCACGGAGTCGTGGGTAGGCCACATCATGGTCACCAGGATAGCCAGGTCATGGTCACAGAGGTCAAGGGGCCGCATGGTCGACGAGTCCTTTCACTCCTCCCTCCGGCAGCGTTACGTTGTCTCGCATTTTGTCCCCCTGCCACTGCTGTTCCCCACCCCGCTCCGTTTCCATGATAACCGTCAGCTGGCGGGCTGCAGTGCGGAGAGACGAGGCCTGGAGCAAGAGGTCGCGACCTTACGGAGGGAGCTCACTCACAAGTAAGCGACGAACGCGTCCGCATCAATCCCACTCACTCACACTCCACTCCCGCTCACACTCATTGACACTCCACGCTCGCTCACACTCCACTCGCGTGAGCCGACTGCAACCCGTCGCGAGCGACTCTGTGTCAGACGTAACGGAAGGAGGGATCGTCGTTTTGTCCGATCCCACTGAACTCTCGACTCTCCGCGAGCGGATTCACGCGGGTTGCACATTAACCTCGCTCGCGTAAAGCACAGTGAGGTGTTGACGCGCTCGCTGCTCCCCGCTCGTCGCGCGTCAGTGACTCGGAGGCCACAACTACACCGACGCCCTCGGCTTCTTTACCCCCAGTTAACCTACAATAACCAAGGAATGTTTTAACATCCTTATTCACGTGTGTTTTGCATGATGTGTGTTTTTTATTTTATTTGGACCTCACCCCTCCTCCACCATCCCTCCCTCCCCCCGTTAGCCCGAACGATCGAGAGTTGACTGAGCGGCCAATCGTCTTGGTGACTGCGCGTAGCGGGATTCCATTTTTCGTGCGAATAGAGTGGCCTCAAGCCTCAGGCTCGGTCGCTTGTGTCCGTGGCTCCTGTACGGGCGGCATGCACCAGAAGCAAGCACACGCTTGTTTCGTCCCGTCGGTAATGTTTAAAATCGAGCGGCTTCGGAACGTCGAGGATTGTCGAGTTGGCAGGAAGCGGCCGGCCGGTCGGCCCAGCCCGACCAACCGCTTTACTGGCCCGGCTCCGTGCTCTTAGAGCTCGTCGGCGATCCGCAGCCGACTGACGCGGTTGCCGGGCGGTGCTTGCCACTGCGCGCGTGGCCGCAGGGAGGAGACGTGTGGCAGCAGGGAGCGGGCGCTGGAAGCCGAGAAGACCCAGCTGACGGTGAAGCTCACGGCGCTGGAGATGAAGGTCGGTGCTTGGGGGCACCGCTGCCGCGGCGTTTGGGTTTGGCGGTTTGCGTTTGGCGGTGGGGACTTCCCTCACCGCCCACCCGCATGCCCTCCCTGCCAGGTGTCGGAGAGGGAGATGCTGGAGGAGAGCCGGGCGCGCTCGGGCTCCACGCTCACGGAGAAGCTGGAGAGGTAGCGCCACTCGCATGCCGGGCGGCACGTGCCCACCGCCACCAGCGCCACGGTCCAGCGGTGACACCGTGTGTGCCTGTGTCCGTGCGTGCCTGTCGAGTTCTGGCCACAACTCCCACACGTGCGCCGTTCCGGCCTTAATAGGTGCTCGCTAACAGCACTCTTCCCCAACCAGTCCCCGTAGGCTGCACGTGAGATCTTTGTGTGTTGCGTGTGTGTAGCGTGCGTCGTAGTGCTTGGGAGGGAGCTCGTTGTATCACATGAGCTGCGGGAGTTTCCTGTGGCCAGTGATTGATTATTATAAGCGGACGTCCCAGTCTGGATTCCGTCTGATTCCTAGCGCAGGGTGGACTCTTGCTCTCCTTGTCACTCACTCATCAACTCCATCTCCGGCCAAAGTCAATTCCTGTTGTCTGCTCGCGTGTCGAGCTGCGTTTGTTGGTGGTGCCATCATTTTCCTCGACAGCCTCAGATTTGAGACGGTTTGTGTGGCTCTCTCCGTGTGGCTCACTCCGTGTGGCTCACATCTTAGACAATGGGTGCCCCCCGCACCCCCCCCACCCCCACCCCCCCACTGCGACCTCCCCCGCTGCCCCACCCCCGATTCTGAGACCGGCAGCGCTTATTCTCTTTGGCTTTTGTTTCTCCGAATCAGCTTCTCTTTTTCTGCGCAGTGGGGTTCCTCCCCTTGCCCTGCCGTGTCGACGCTTGCCACGAACGGCGAGCGCCTTGACCAGCTCGTGGCGAGGCGGCTTGCGGACGCCGCTTATTGCCGTGGAGGAATGGGAAAGCCTCACTGCGTCTCTTCGGCAGGGTTCTGCTGCGTTGGCCGGTTTGGCTGTGGGGGGTTTATCGAATGGGATGAACCCGGAGCATCCGGTGGAAACCTGTGCAGAACAGGGGGAGAAAATACACATTCATGCACATTCATACACATTCATATACATTCATACACATTCATACACATTCATACACATTCATACACATTCATACACATTCATGCACATTCATACACATTCATACACATAAGACAAAGGCCTTTAACAGACTTTTGGGCAAGTGCTGTTAGCGAGCACCTATGAAGGCCGGCACAGCACACGAGGGGGTGGGTGGCCAATACCACGCCCGGCCGCCTTTGTCTCCCCAGTGGTGATGTTTACATACCGCACCGGGTACCCATTTGAGGCTGAGTAGACCTAGGGGAGGCCCAGGACCGGTTCAAATAATCGTCACTGGTGTTTGCTGTGAGCGGGAATCGACTCGGTTTGCCGGATTCGTAGCGAGGCGTGCTAACCGCTACACTACCGCTCCCCACACATTCATACACATACACACACACACAAAAACAAAGATCCCCCGTATAGCCTTAAGAGACTGTTGGGGCAAGTGCTGTTAGCGAGCACCTATGAAGGCCAGCATGGCCCACGAGGGGGTGGGTGGCCAGCACGACGCCCAACCGCCTTTGTCTCCCCAGTGGCGATGTTTACATATCTCACCAGGTACTCATTTGAGGCTGAGTCGACTTAGGGGGGGCCCTAGGACCGGTTCAGATAATCGTCACTGGTGTTGGCCGTGAGCGGGAATCGAACCCGGGTCGCCAGGTTCGCAGCGTAGCGTGCTAACCGCTACACTGCACATACACACACATACACACACATACACACACATGCACACACATGCACACACTTGCATACACATGCACACACATGCACACACATGCACACACATGCACACACATGCACACACATGCACACACTTGCACACACATGCACACACATACACACACATGCACACACATGCACACACATACATATACAACAACAACCGCCATTCGCCACTAAGTGGCGGTGACGTCACCACGACGCTTGTGCCAGGCCAAGTGCACCTTGAGGCCACGTGAAGTGTCGAACGCCCGCTGGCAGGAGGTCACGGGGCAGACCCAGCAGGTGCCATGGGACGACTGACCGAGATGACCGAGATGACTGGCTGATGCACCACCTTTGCCCCCTACTGTACCAACTTGCTGTGCTTTAGCCACCCGGCGCTCCGCTCGTTGTTGTGAGCGTCGCTCCTCCGCCCTCCGTTGTTGTTGGAGGGCGACTGCCTCCAACTGCCCAGTAGCGTCCTTCACGAGCCTCCTCCACTGAGGCCGATCTTGACACCGCTGGTACCAGTCATCGGCAAATCCACTCAGCTCTACGTCCTCCTGTACCACATCACTCCATCTCTTCTCTAGCCCGTGCCGCGCCCGTTTAGCCCCCTCGATCCGGCCGAACAAAAGCTGTTTAGGCATGCGGTGGCTGGGCATGCGGGCTACATGACCCAGCCAACGCAGCCTTGCCTGCCGGAGGAGCTCACCGATGGGACTTTGCCCAGATCTTTCAAGGATTTGTGAACTCCTCACACAATCCAGCCTGGTTAAACCCAGGATGGATCGTAGGCAGGCCAGCCTAAATGTTTCCAACCGGCGAAGATGCTCCATCAGGGGGGTCCACGTTTCGCAAGCGTAGAGAAGGGAGGGAATGACCGTGGCCGAAAAGACCTGAAGCTTCGTGCGGAGCGACAGACCAGGTAGCTTCCACACAGCGTTACGCAACCGATGAAAAGATATTGCCGCTCGACTGATTCGGAGTGAGACCTCTGCTGTTAAACTGGAGCCGGTCATAAGCACACTGCCCAGGTATGGGAAACTCTCCACTCTCTCCACAACTTCCCCATCACCGATTGGGAGTTGTGGGGGTGGAGTATCCGATGGTACAAAATACCCAGGCAGGTGCTTAGTTTTGGTGGGGCTGATGGTAAGGCCCCATCTCTTAGTGGCACGCTCCAGTCTCAGCAGCAGCGTCTCCAACTCCTCTTCTGAATGAGCAGCTATTACCAAATCATCGGCATACATAACGTGGTTGACCAATAGGGAGCCGTCCCTTGATCGCACCCGGGCGTCGATCAGCCTCCCATTATATCTGTACCAAACGGAAATTCCCCCGGTACAGCTATTGAAGGCTTCACGAACTACGCAGTCGAAATAGATGTTAAATAATGTGGGAGCCAGAGGACATCCCTGTCGCACCCCAAGGTGTACAGGGAAAGGCTCCGACTCCCGGCCACGTAGTTTTACCCGGGCCCGCTCACCATCATGAAGGTCCTTAATGATCGTGAGCAGAGGGTCAGGGACTCCGAAAGCACGAAGAACAACCCAGAGCCCAGGCCTATTGATGGTATCATAGGCCTTGACCAGGTCAATAAAGCAGAGATGTAGGTCTTGTTGGAATTCCCTACACCTCTGCTGTAGCAGACGGACAGAAAATATGGCATCTGTGCAGGACCGCCCTTTCCTGAAACCGCATTGGGGCTCCGCAAGCCTCTCCTCTGCGTGCCTAGCAAGGCGATGTTGAATAATCCTTGCCAGGACCTTTCCCGGCACACTGAGGAGTGAGATGCCCCTGTAGTTGTTACAGTCTGTGCGGTCCCCCTTCTTAAAGAGGGGGACCACCAGGGCATCCTTCCAATCCTGCGGTACCCGTCCAGCGGTCCAGACTGTTGTTATGATGTCATATAGGGCAGTCTGTGCACAAACGCCACCCTCCCTCAGCATTTCGCTTGGGAGATCATCTCTGCCCGGTGCCTTTCCTGGTCTCAGACTCTGGATCGCCTTAAGTACTTCCTCAACAGATGGTACCTCAGCCAGCCACTCACAGGGGGTGACCTCTTCCAATATTTGAGGCACCGCAGTCTCAGCAGGGTTATCCCCACTTTGTGCCATGATGTTTTCCTGGCTGAGAGATTTTCCCTCCCCCAGAACCTCACAGAAATGCTCAGCAAATCTGCAAACCTGTTCCTGGGGGTCGGAGATTGGATCACCGTTTTTTCCCCTAATGATGGTAATAGGTGTGGCGCTGCAGGTTACTTTTTTGATGGAGTTAAATAGTGATTTGTGATCGCGGGCCACTGAGGCAGACTCCATCTCCTCAGCAACCCGCGACCACCACCCATCCTTGCAGCGCCTTACGGCTCTCCGAACCTCCGAGCGAAGGCTGCGGTAAACCTCCTCATTCTCCGACGTGGGATACTGTAGCCGATGAGAGTGGGCCTGTCGCTTTTTCTCAATTAACCTGAACACCTCCTCCGTCAGCCAGGGTTTCTGGGGAGGTCCGGACCGCGTACCCAAAGCAGCCATTGCAGCTGCATGAGTCACAGTCTTAAACCTCGCCCATTTACCCTCGACATCAGGTGGAGTGGGGGACGATGCCAACCCCAGCTGCAAGCGATGATTAAATTCTCGCTTGCAACTTTCATCAGCTAACTGAGACCAGGCCACTTTTGGTTGGAATGGGGTCCTGGGTGTACACCCACCACCGGAGTGGAAGAATGGCAGGCGCATCTTACAGATGACTAGTCGATGGTCAGAGGGCAGATCAGCTCCACGGTAGGTCCTGGTGTCAAGGACATGGGCTCGCATCCGCTGGTCCGTCACTATGTAGTCCAGCAGATGTTCTTGCTTGGACCCGGCATGCATCCATGATGTTGTGTGGATGCGCCGATGCCGGAAGAGCGTGTTGGTAATTACAAGCCCATGGGCTGCACAAAAATCCAGCAGCCTCCTACCGTTGTTATTGAGCTGATCTGGCCCATGCCTTCCAATCACTCCAGACCAGGTGCCAGCATCATGACCAACTCGGGCATTAAAGTCACCCAACAAGATGACTCTGTCCCGAGTGGCCACTTTAGCCAGCACCTGTGACAGGAGGTCATAGAAGGCATCTGACTCATCGGCCTTGCCTGCATCCCTCCACAGATGTTCGTCTTCGGTGGGGGCATAAGTAACCACGACCACCACTCCTCGCCTCCGGTTGATGGGAAGGCGAGCCCAAAGTAGCCTGGGGCTTACAGCTTCCCACACCTCCCCGCCACGCTCCCACGCCCCCTTCATTCTTTTGTTCAGAAGAAGAGCCACTCCCTGTTGTTTGGCAGTCTCCTGTCCCGAGTGGAGGACTGTCCACCCCTCATGGTGGCAGGAGCCAGAACCGGTCCACCGGACCTCCTGAATGCCACAGAGATCCAGGCGGTACCGGTCCAGCTCCCGACAAAGGAGTGGCAGCCTCTCCTCCGCAGTGAGCGTTCGAACATTCCACGTGGCCATCCGCAATGGTTTTTCGCTGTTTCTGGAAGAGCCCCGAGGGTGAAGATTCAATCTGCTGGCTCCGCCATGTGGGGTTTGGCCAGGAGACGTCATAAAAGCCTGACCCCCCGGGGCCTCCGGCACAAGCTTATTTGTTACAGCTTTTTGTCGCAGTTTAGTGGTAGTTAATTGAAGGTGGAGGGGTTACCAGCCCCTCGCACCCGTCCAGAGCCCCCGTTTAGCCACTGTGGTGGTCACAGACGCCATGAGGGGAGAGGCCAATGGCCCTCCCCCCACAGCACTGCCCACGACAGTGTTGCCCGTCCGGCACCGCGAGGAGGTAGGAGGTTGTTTTGCCGGACTACATATACACACATACACACACATGCACACACATGCACATTTCACCCAGAGGCTCTTCTTGCTGTGAGGCACGAGAGTGTAACCGCTGCGCCACTCTGCCGACCGTGTGCGGGGTGTATCATAGTGCCTATGCATATTTTGCGAGTGTGTATATCGTATAAGTATGGAAACTGTATATAGTACACGCATTGGTGTTGTAGTGTGCATATGTGTGCATGCATGTGTGTGTATATAGCGCGTGCGTGCGTGTGCGTGTGCGCGTCAGCCTTGAGCGCGAGAACCGGGAGTTCCGCCAGCGCCACAACAAGGCCCGGGCCCAGGCCGAGGATCTGGCGGCCAAAGTGCAGGGTGACAACTCGTTGCTATCCCACCACCGCCACCACCGCCACCACCGCACCACCACCACCGCACCACCACCGCACCACCACCGCCACCACCGCACCGCCACCTCGCCACGACCTCATCACCAGCTCCCAGTCTCGTCGCTATCCCACCACTGCCCCGCGCGCTCTTCTCACGTTGGCAGGTCCTCGCTAACAGCACTTGCCCCGTCAGTCTATCCAACAACAAGGGAGATCTTTTGCCTTTGTCCGTCCTTCCGTGCGGATCGCAGACCTGTCGCGGCTGAACCTGGCACTGCAGGAGGAGCGCGACCACGCGCAGCGGGAGCTGCGGCAAATCTGCAGCGGCTTCCAGGTCGTGCGGCGCTCCCGCCCGGGAGGGACACCCTCGCTCGGCGCACCGCTCTGCACGGGACTCGTGCCCAAACCTGACCCCCATATTGCGACACCGGCGTCACGGCGTCACGCGTGCGACCCTCCGTGTCCGAGAACTTCCCGCGGGAAGCGGATATCACAGAGCTGCTTCTGAGATGTATTCGATTGACCTTCGCTGCCCATACAGCAGGGGGCAGCACATTGCCTGCTATCCCACCACGGAGAGAAATCTTTGTCCCGTGACGATCAAACCGGAAGGAGCCAAATGTTAAGTGCGGCAGGAGATTGGGGTCACGGAAGGAGACGTTGAGTAGAGAACTTGATGTGTGTGTGCAGCGTGTGTGCAGCGTGCGTACACGTGTATTTGCATGTGCATGCTTGTTTGCATGTCTGTGCACGTGTGTGGAGATGGGTAGTGTCGCAGTTAGCGTGCTGCGCTACGAACCCGTCGAGCCGAGTTCGATTCCCATTCATGACCAATAACAGTGGTGAATATTGAAACCACTCCTGAGCCTCCCTTAGGTCAATTCAGTCTTAAAATTAGTACCTTTGTCTGTAAAAACATTGACACTGGGGAGTGGGAGGCATGGTGTTTGGCACCCACTACCTTGTGTGCCGTGCCGGCCTTCATAGGTGTTCGCTCACAGCATCTGCCTCGACCGCCTGCTAAAGGCTACCTGGGGGATCTTTGTCTTTCATTCGGTGGGTGCAGGACCTGCGGGACTCCACAGAAATTCAGAAGCTACGCGTGCGGGAGTTGGAGGGAGTCACCCGGCATCTGCAGAAGGACGACCAACTCAAAACCACCCAGGTGGTCCACCCAACACCAACAACAACAATAACCGCCGACATTCACCACTAAGTGGCGGTGACGTCACCAAGGCACCTGCGCCTGGCTAGGTGCACTTTAAAGTCATGTGAAGTGTCAAACGCCCGCTGGCAGGAGGTCACGGGACAGACCCAGGTGCCATGTGTTGACTGATATGGCTGGCAGATGCACCACCTGTGCCTCCTATTGTGCCAACTTGCTGCGTCTTAGCCACCCGGCCCTCCGCTAGTTGTTGTGAGCGTCGCTCCTCTGCCCTCTGCTGTTGTTAAGAGGGTGACCGCCTCCAACTGCCCAGTAGCGTCCTTCACGAGCCTCCTCCACAGAGGCCGATCTTGACACCGCTGGTACCGGTCATCGTCCACTCAGCTCCACGTCCTCATGTGCCACATCACTCCATCTCTTCTCTAGCCCGTGCCGCGCCCGTTTAGTCCCCTGTCTCCGGCCGAACAAAATCTGTTTGGGCATGCGGTGGCTGGGCATGCGGGCGACATGACCCAGTAAACGCAGCCTCGCCTGCCGGAGCAGCTCACCACCAGACCACGGCACTCGCAGTAGCAGGCACCCCGCACTCGCTGGTCACACTCCAACACCACGCACGCCACACACCACAACACAGCTGGCACATGATGAGTTTACTAAACCAGTTGGTGATCCTCCCTCAGGATGTTTAGCACTCTGGGTTGCAGGATAATTGCCCTTTGCTCCTCCTAAATGCCCACTGAACCTGCCCTTACTACTCAGGCATGCCCTTCCCTTCGCTCGCCGTGCCCTGCAGTGCCGTGTCCTGACTTGGCCCTGACCTAACCTTGACCGCTTCTTGAGATTTGGATGCATTTAGACACTTCATTATTGCCATCAGCAGCAGCCATTCTCAATCCACTGTTGGATGAAGGCCTCCCTGGGTCACGTCCAAAACTTAACGCGTCAAAATTGTGATCGTTGCCGTCCCCTGACCTTGACCGCGCTCCCTGACCTTGACCGCGCGCGCCCTCTGACCCCGCCGTCCCACACCCCCTGCCCCCCCCCCCCCACGCACACCGTCAGCTGACGGCGTTGGTGATCGAGCTGCGGGAGCTGCGCAAGGCCTACCAGACGGTGTCGGGCGCGGAGCCGAGCGGCGGGGACCCCTCGCACGCCGACTGGGTGTCACGCTCGCGCATCATCCGGGTACGTGCCGGGAGGGGGGGGGGTCACGCGCGTGTGTCTGTGGTGTGTGTGTGTGGGGTGTGGTGTGTAGTATGTGTGTAGCGTGTGTGTGGTGTATGGGGAGTGGTAGTGTCGCGGTTCGCGCGCTACGTTATGAACCCGGTGACCCGGGTTCAATTCCTGCTCACGGACACCGTCAGCGATGATTACCTGAACCGGTCCTGGGCCTCCCTTAGGTCAACTCAGCCTCAAAATTACCACCTGGTGTGGTGTGTACACATTGCCACGAGGGAGACAAAGGCGGCTGGGCGTGATGCTGGCCACCCAGCCTCTCGTGTGCTGTGCCGACCTTCAAAGGTGCTGTTGCCCCAACAGTCTGTTAGGCTATACAGGAGGCTCGTGAAGGAGGCTGCTGGGGAGAGGCAGTCGCTCTCACAACAGTGGAGGGCCGGGTGGCTCAAACACAGCAAGTTGGCACAGTAGGGGACACAGGTGGTGCATCGGGTGCATCGGCCAGTCATCTCAGTCAGTCGACCCATGGCACCTGCAGGGTCTGTACTGTGATCTCCTGCAGCGGGCGTTCGAGGCTGCACGTGGCCTCAAAGTGCACATTGCCTGGCACAAGTGCTGTGGTGACGTCACCGCCACTTCGTGGCTAACGGTGGTTGTTGTTGTTTTGCGTGTGTGTGTGTGTGCGTGTGTGTGTGTGCGGCGCGCTCGCTAGAACGCGATCGAGGCCATAGAGGGGCAGGCGGGACGCGTGCGAGTGCTGGAGGAGGAGCTGCGGGCCGTGCGGGCCACGCCGGGGTTTGAGAGCCTGGAGGCCGAGCTCCAGCAGCTGAGGAAGGAGGCACAAGCAAACTCCAACAAGGCACGGGCGCCGTCAACACACGGCTCACGCGCCACTCGCACATACA
>JAAXLI020001760.1:8140-19082 GCA_014621495.2 Entosphenus tridentatus
GGTGGATGGGTGAGTGGGTGGGTGGATGGGTGAGTGGCTGGGTGGATGGGTGAGTGGCTGGGTGGATGGGTGAGTGAGTGGGTGAGTGAGTGGGTGAGTGGGTGGGTGGGTGAGTGCGTGAATGGCTGTGTGGATGGGTAAGTGGCTGGGTGGATGGGTGAGTGGCTTGGTGGATGGTGAGTGAGTGGGTGAGTGAGTGGATAAGTGAGTGAGTGGCTGGGTGGATGGGTGAGTGGCTGGGAGGATGGTGAGTGAGTGGGTGAGTGAGTGGGTGAGTGAGTGAGTGGGTGGGTGGGTGAGTGGGTGAGTGGGTGAGTGGGTGAGTGGGTGAGTGGGTGAGTGAGTGGGTGAGTGGGTGGGTGAGTGGGTGGGGTGGGTGATGTTAGTATTTGCGTTGTGTATACAATACGTATGGTCGCTACCGTCGTAGTCACAGAGATCGCTAGGGAATCGATGTGCATGCAGTTTGCACTCAATTTTTGACGCAAGCTGTCAACTTATACAGTCTTTGAAAAAGTCTACAGGTCGACTACCACTGCCCATGTGAAACTAACGCGCACGTTAAATGGGTTATATTCTGCACTGCGCAATCTCATGACACACACGAACAGCCCCGTACAACCGGTTACTCCAGATTCTCGCGTCTATGGCGAACAGAAGCTGCTGCTGTTGCTGCTGATGAAGTTAATAGCGGACAGCAGTCTTCCAAAGGCGATTACATCACACGCTATGGCATAGTACACAGTATTCACAATACACCATCATATGTGTTTGCGTCTTGAGATGCAGGCGTATTTAAACGCTGTATAAAAGGACATTGCTCCACGCTGTGTGTATTGTCCAGTGGTTTGCTGGACAGTATACAGTAACCGAATTTGCTAGCGGCACCCTCCACTGGAGGCGGCTTATTGGGGTTCGATGACGATGGGATACTTGTATTGATCACGACGCTTATTGCAGGCATGTAGAACTTTACTCCCGTTATTCAGTTTTAGCGATGAGCCGAGTGAATCAACGACTCGGCTATGCATGCACAATTGTAACCAGATGCAATACTCTCGAGAACAACAGCACTCCAATTCACTTGCTGACGATTGGCCGTGTCGTACGGCGGCAATTACATCTGCCACTGTCAATTGACGTGGACTGCAAACACCACCCGTGCAATAACACAAAGATCCCCCGTATAGCCTGAAACAGACTGTTGGGGCAAGTGCCGTTAGCGAGCACCTCACACAATAATACAAACACACGCCTCTCTATCCCTCTCACACACACACGCAGGCCGCTACTCGCTGTCCGTCCACTTCATACCAACACCACCACCACCAGCACCCACCTACCTGATGATATCGTCCGTGTGGCCGAGAAAGAATTTCTGCCGGTGGTCGCGAGTGTTGTACACCACCCCGACACCGGCGACAAAGTACACGAGCTCCCGCGCCGCCGTGTAGTAGAGGTTGTTGCGGCATTGGTGACCGCGGTACCCGTAAACCCACTCCAGGCGGAGCTGACCGAGCGGCGGGGTTCTGTCAGACATCGCCCGGCCGAGCGAAGACTCCCTCGCCTCCTCCTCCTCCTCGTCGTCTTCTCGCTTTGGCGACCCCTCAGCCCCCCACCCCCCCCCCCCCCCCCCCCCGGGGGCGTCAAGTCTGTCCGTCCGTCGCTCCTTGCTTGCTGCTTGCTGCCGCTGCTCAGGGATAATGATACCGCCGCAACTGCTGTTTCTCTCAACCCCCGCCCGCGCGCCGCTGCCAACACCTATCCCGTCCTTAGCGAAACCTCGCCATTACGGCTCCAGCTACAGCTGCTAAAGCGAGAGGAGAGAGATGCACTGAGACACAACAACGAGAGGGACGGTTGGCAGTGTGGGTTTGGTGGGGGGGGGGGGGGGGGGGAGGAGGGTTACGCGTCCACCCGTAGTTGTGCGGCCCGCGGTCGGAGCGGCGTGCGAATGGGGCCCCACGTCTCCTTGGGCCGCCTTTACAGATTCAGCACCACGGACAGCGGGAAAGCTCTCAGCGCGTCACGTGACCGGCGCGCTTGATGATGTGGTCGTGGTGTGCGCGTGTAGCGGATGGGGATGGGAATAGGAATCGAGGGGCGGGGGGTTGGGGCACCTTGAGGGGAGAAGGGGGACTCCGCACGGACGACGGCCGTGAGAGCAAGCGACGGCTCACGTTTCTGAGTTTGGTGCACGGCGTGACGATTCGCGCTCGGCCGATTGCGCCGGATCAACAATTATCCGATCGAGTGTCAACGTTCGTCGTCGCGCTTCAATTTGAAAATTATTTTAATCGAATGTTCACGAATTCGATTATTTGCGAATTTTGCTGCGCAATTATGTTACGTGTGGGTTAATGGTTGAAGGAAAGAATGAAAACGAGGCAAACATAATCGATTAATATAATCAGGAATTAATCAAGCGTCGAGATGTAATTTATGATGATGATATCCTTCAAAGGCTACAGCTGAAATTTGGAGGGGGGGGCGGGGTGCAGTCGAGTGTTTCCGAGACAAATCCCACAACCAAAATGTTCTATCCATTTCCCCCGTAATGTATATTTTTATATTTTTTTAACTAAAAATACTACGCTGCATATTTGGACAGCAGAGCGCAGTGCACGCAAATCTAACGTTGTACTCTACTTCGATGCTCCTACGTCTATGCTGCCCGCCATCACCAACAAACCCACACTGACAACCCGTGGTTTTAAGTACTTTGGTCAAATAACCCGCCACCCCCCACGACCCGCGTGGTGTGGTGGTGGGGGGTAGGAATCCATCCAGCAGTGGCTTGTTAAAACGGCTGTACGTGTACGTTTTGTAAATGAGTATTTTTAAGGAGTGCTGGTAAAGTTCTTAAAAACTCTGGGACAGCGGTTGATTTTATGCCTCCAAATTAGCGGGCATGGGCAAAACAAAAAAACATGTTTTTCATGATCAACTTAAGCTTATATCTGGAGGTTTTTAAATGTATATGCATCGCCTGATGATGACATTTTCGACCAACCCAATTTTTCTGGAACTTTCCGGAAGCGTGTGACGCTGAAACCAATGGAGAAGCAAATCCCGAAGACTGGTGCAGTGCTGTATTCCATTGATACCAGACACAATGCCATGAATGCGTCTATTGTTGCGAATGTAGGGCCCTATATACAAGGCTTGAAACTTTGGGACGTTCCAGCCGACAGGACCTTATATAAGGCTTCCTACCACTGTGCTTAAACTGGCCATGAAATAAGCCTATAAATTGAACCGCCATAAATATATATATATATGTTCGTACTGCCATAACAACATTCCGGAATTGTGCCCCGTTAAAGAGATTTATATTCAACGAAACTGCTCCCTTGTAAAGTTACAGATCCACCTCTGGTTATAAGTATAGTACTATACCCTATTACCAATTCGCTCATCAACCGAGTGAAGTACGTACTGTGGAGTACCGCAGTCGTGGCGAGTTGTACCGGAGCGCGTAACGGGATTCCTGAGTAATTCAGAACTTAATTAGGGACATGCAAATGAGCAAAGGCATCGTTACAGTCAATCAGTCAAATTTCCCGGTGCCGCGCCTGCTTGCTGCCTTGATCATGCATAATCCATGGGTTCCCGCACAATCATTCATATTAACACAGTTAATCTATTCGAGAAAGGTTAGAGTTGCATAATGTAGGAGGAAGCAATGCGTTCGGTGGCATGCCCTTTCTCTCTCTCTCCTTTCCTCCATCTGTTTATTGCTAAGCCAGCTAAGAATTCACTAAAATTACGGGGCAATCTCACATTCGCACCCCCAGCGTGCGTTTAGGTCTGTCTTGATTTTTTTTTAAACCAACGAAATGGCCAGCGGGTGAATAAGACTGCAACGCAGCCCGTTCTCTCCACAGGAACGCCTTTCAGGGTCGGGGCTTAGGATGCGGCGTGGATAACGTGCACGAGATAATTTCCAATGTGCACACTTTGCGACGACAAACACGCCCTCGTGAACATGAGTACACCAAATATTTGGCGATGCTGCTGCTGCGTTGGAAGTGGCGCATAAGCACAGACGACAGATAACTCCCTTTCGTCATTCCCACCAGATGGCCTTTAAAAGGAAGTATATAACGGGCGTTGTTTCGGGCAACGACTGGAGGCGTGGACATGTGATCTAGGGTGGGGGGCGGTGGTTGGGGCGGGGGCAAGGACGGGGGGAGAGGCGAAAACCCCAAACAGGGTCGCAGAGCCACTGCTGCAATGATTGTGCTCTGGCGAATCAATTAAATGATAGCTCAACGAAGTGGCTTATCACGTGGAAATGAATAGCAGCCGTATACTCTAAGCGCGTGTTTCTAAATGTGGAGGGAAAAACCAGAGGACAGGGACAAAAATCCACGCGATCACGGAGAGAGAGAGAGAGAGAGACACACAAACTCCAAATATACAGCAGGCGTCGTCAGAATCGCGATCGAACCCACGACCTCCTGCATACCAGGCGAGGTAGTTAACATCTCGCCCAAACACGCCGTGGGGGAGGAGACCTTGGTCCAGAGATGGCCTGACCGAGGGCTTTAATTCGTTTCCTTCATTATCACCGATTTTACTTTCTGCAAGGTGGCATCAACCGCCCCCCCCCCCCACCAAGATGAATAACCCTGGAGAGGGCGACCTTTAGCAAAAGCGATGGACGTGGCGGGTGAGACTCCATCCCAATCCGTCTTGCCGACGCAGCTCGATACGGCAGCGTTCCCCTCGCTTTCAAAACACGCCGCGTGTTCTCTGTCACAGCCTGCAGGATGCGAGGGACGACTGGGGCCGGTGTTCTTCACTCATTTTCAGAGGAGGAGGGGGGGGGGGCGGTGGCGGGCGGGGGGCACTTTCGCCGATAAGACATCGTCAGAGTGAGAACCGCCACCACCACCACCTGCAAAGGGGACGGGGGTTGTCACCTCGTTGTGTCCTCTCGGGGGGCCGCAGGGCAGGTGACGCGCTAAAGGCCAACAGGGGCCGCCAGCGCGACCGCGGGGCCTTGCAGTGAACAACGCCGGTGGAGCCAAAAGCAACTTTTCGGCGCGTCATACCGAGCATGCTTCGCCACGCTGGGGTCGTGCAAGTTGAAGTGGGGGCGGTTCTCACCTCCTGTCGGTGTCCCTAACACCGTGGCCTTAAAATGATTTTTTTTTACATAAAAGGCAACGTTTCGGGCAATGGTCCTTTGTCAGGCACGAGTATATCCGCGTGAATACGGGCCAGTACCCCAACATGTCATCTCGTTTATTTTCCTCAAGGCCGCACGTGGTCAATGATGCGTTGGGTTGTTTGTGCCAACGCGGCAGGAGCGTCGCCAAAAATAATTTTGCGTTCGGCCTCCTCAGGTCTACCAAGTCTCGCATGTTTGTTCGTCGTATCTGATGAAACGCGGTTGGCTACATACGGTGCGAAGGAAGTTCAACATACAAACTCAACTGAACTATATATATTTTTATGTCACCAGGTAAGGACCACTGAGATATTTTTTTAGAAGCGACCTGGCGACAAATGATAGCTCAACAAAGTGGCGTATCACGTGGCCAATGTCTACAGCAGCCAAATGCTCGAAGCGCGTGAAGTTGATTCGAAATGATCTGGGGTCTTTCGGTCAGGTCACGTCAATAAAATAACAGATCACGACGTTTTGATCGCAACACACGCAATCGTCTTCAGGTGAATCGTCTTCAGTTTCAGTTTCATTTATTAGGTGTAACCCTGTGAGCCATGCGGCTCTTGACTCGGGTGCAACCGCAACAAACAAAAACATGAACAAGAAACATCTTAAAGTGACTACACGCAACAGACAAAAATCCTGGGAAAAAACATCAAAGCCTTCCAGAAAAAAAAACGCATTTCAACGCTGTGTGCAAAAATACCAGTGGGATGCACTGGGATTTTTGCACAAAGGTATTCAGGTGAAGACGATTGCTTGTGTTGCGATCGAAACGTCGTGATCTATAATTTTTTATTTACGTGACTTGACCGAATGACCCAGCAGTATGAATTCCTGCAGTCACGAAAGCTTTAAATCAAGATTTGATTCGAAATGTGGAGGTAAGTTCCGTGAAGGGAGGGCCTCCACCAAAAGTCGCCAGTAGCCTGGGGTAGTGATTGTGTGCATAACAAACGACGGTCAAACAAACAACCCCCCCCACCCATGTGATTGATGCGGCGTGGAAGATGCCTACTTCATACAGGCATCAGATTATTTAAAGTATTTTAAGCTCGTTGAAGATTGACCGGCGTGAAATAATTTAAATTTGTAAAAGAAAGGCATACGAAACAAGCATTTTCTCTCACGAATGAGGGGCGTTCAAATATAAAATAGGATTTGCCAAATGTGGTCATGTCTCGTCTTTTTCGACTTGTGCTGACACGGCACGCAACCTTGCTAACACATCTCGCGAGACATAACGCGGCGAACAGACGCGCAACTCAAACAAAGGCAAAGAACCCCCGTCTAGCCTTAACAGATTGTAGGGGCAAGTGCTGTTAGCGAGCACCTATCAAGGCGGGCACGGCACACGAGGGGGTGGGTGGCCAACACCACGCCCGGCCGCCTTTGCCTCCCCAGTGGGGATGTTTACACACCGCACCAGGTAATAATTTGAGGCTGAGTCGACCTAGGGGAGGCCCAAGACCAATGCAGATAATCGTCACTGGGTGTTGGCCGTGAGCGGGAATCGAACCCGGGTCGCCAGGTTCGTAGCGCAGCGCGCTAACCAATACACCACCGCCCCCCACACGCAGGGCACACACACGGACACGTCATGGATGCTCCTTATGTGAAATTGATTTATGTCATCCATACACTCCTAGTTTGATTTCTCTCAAGGTGCCCATATTTTAATACATGTAAATAAATCAGTCCATTGTCGTCCACTGCTCTACGTGGTACTCGAGCAGTAGTTAGATGTATGTATGTTGAACCTCTTTCACACCGTACGTAGCCAACCGTACTCATCGGAGGTGCGGGTGGAGGAACAAACTCGACACAAACGCAGTTGTAAAGAAATGAGTCTTCAATCTCGAATACGGGTGAAAGAACGGGAGATTGGAAGAACGTGTGATTGTGCGCTTGGCTGGTTGGATGAGTAATCGGGTTAAGGGATGATTAAAGTGGATACACGGAGGGGTGGGTTATAGTGCAAACACGTGTGAAATTGTGAGTAGGTGAAGAAGATGGCGTGTATGAAATTGAATGGGCATTTGAGCATGTGAATGAGTGAATGTATGAATGAGTTGGTGAAGGTTTGAGTGGATAAGCGGCTGGGGTTGGGTTCAGTATATATGAACGGATGAGTGAATGAGCGAATGGCGTGATCCCGGAGTAGAATTGTGAATGAATTGGCCGACGGCCTTACCAAGTGGGTGAGTTAGTGATTTATTTATTTTTAAAGCGATCCATTTAGCGAGTTTAGCATTTCCAAACCTACTTGCAGATTGCCGACCCAGTCTCTGATGTGATCTTGGCATAAGGAAGGCAGCGGTGGCAGCGGTTTTACTTCCCTACAATCTTAATTTCCCACTCCACGTGTCACGCAACCACGTCACTCCGCAGGCCACGTGCTATAGTAGTGACGTCACAGAGAGTAAGTATCGTGACGCGCCACATTTGTGGCGACACCAAAGGCAAAGATCCCCCCCCGTATAGCCTTAACAGACTGTTGGGGCAAGTGCCGTGAGCGAGCACCGATGAAGAAGGCCCCCACGGCACACGAGGGAGTTTGGTGGCCAGCACTTCTCTAAGAGACGCCCTTGCAGTCGATCAAGAGTTCGACGGAACTGTAACAGCGGTGTGGAGAGATTGCTTCTGAATCGGTGTTCGTCTGTCGGCCGAGTCGACCGCTTCTGATCGCTCTATGCCAGGGGTCTGCAACTAAAATCAGAATATTTTTTTGTGGAATTCGGTACACCAACAACAACAAAAACAACCAACCCCTCAATATTTCAAGTGCCGCTATGGCACTGTGGTGGTGGTGAATAGGAGACGGTGGTGGTTCTTACTAAATGCGGCTCCCGAGCCACATGGTTTGCCGACCTTCTCTGCCCTGTACCGACTCTTGCAGAGACCCTCCCCGCACACTCACGCAGACCACAACCCCTCGTCAGCGCCCCCACCTTATTACAGACCCAATTCAGACCTCATTGGTCACCCACGTGCTCCTTATACATCTCAACGTCCATCCTAGAAAGTCCCATCACGAGGGAGAAACACAAACAAATAGACACAACACAATGTTGAATCTTGATTTGAAGCTTTCGTGACTTGCAGGAATCCATCCATACTCTTTGGTTCTGTCGGTAAGTCACGTAGGTAGAAATTAAACAAAATAAATCACGACGTTTCGATAGAAACACAAGCCATCGTGTTCAGGTGAAAATCGCGACAGCCGCGATGTCTGCTGCCTTGTGAAGAGAAGCTGTCACCAGCAAGAGTTTACATACGTTTTTGAGAACAAAGGTAGCCGATGTAGTGTTAATGGTGTATTATAATGTAAAGGTAATTAATAGCACAATGTTGCCCAATTGAAACGGCTGTACGCCGTATGGACCTGAAAACTCGATTTCCCTGCACAAGAACACGGGGTAAACCGTGATGGGTTCACAGCTACGCACTCTGTGCCCACACTCTCAATCGCAGTGCTCTCCCGAGACACTCCTCGTTACAAGAACAGTCAACCACGGGATTTGACGATTGTGGTCGCTTATGCCGTGGTTGCGCAACAGCCACAACTAGCACACGAAACGAATAGCTCTTCTCAGCTGTTGAGCCCTCCTGCAGCATGCCCCTCACATCATCTCATGGCCTCTGCCGGTCACCGCAGCTGAGGTCCCCCACCAGCCCCAACTGGCTTGGAGCCAGCCTGAAGTAAGGCCACGTGCAAGTTTGGCCTCCCAACCAATGGGAACATTTTGTCCAATCAGAGTCACAGAAATGCAGTGCGGATGGGGGGAGGCTCTGGACGAGAGGCGCTTCAAAGCGCCCTTCAATTGGACCACCGGCTGTCTCCGTGCGGATTCTGCAATGCTGGAGGAAATACCTCTGGAATCTGGCACGTGGCGCCGAACCCTCTACCGCCCCCACGGGCAGCCCGGTGGCACATCTTGCTCTGCGAGCTACATTGTGTGTGTGTGTGGGCCACGGTCGACTCAGCCTCAAATGAGTGACCTGGTGCGGTGTGTAAACATCGCCACTGGGGAGACGAAGGCGGTCGGGCGTGGTGCTGGCCACCCTTTGTGTGCCGTTCCGGCCTTCATAGGTGCTCGCTAAGAGGCGCTTGCTTGCCCCAATGTTCTGTTAAGGCTATACGGGGGTCCTTTGTCTTTGAAGACCGCGCTTCGTGACGTTATTTATCGATGTGATGTTATTTATCAACGTAGTCACGTTGCATTGCGGCTCGTGAAATATCGAGGTGGGGGGGGGCTTACATTTTTTTTACCGAATTAGAAAAAAATCCAGACGTGGCTCTTCCCGCAGTCACGAAAGCTTCAAATCAAGTTTGGCTCGTTCGTTTGCTCCCCCCCCCCCGTCCTGCCGCTGGGCTAAACACACGCGCGCTCGGTAAATACGATCACGGCCAGCCGATCTCGGCTCGCCCTCCCGCGTCCGTCTCGCTCATGGTAATGGGAGTCGTGCGTGCGAGAGAGGCTCCCCTTGCCCCATGCGCAACGTCTGTCAGCTCACCCAGCGTCGCTTCCAGCAAGCACCGCGACCTGCGCACGGGAGGGACACTTGCCAGACATTCGGCGACGAATGTCGGAGGCGGTCCAGGGCCTCCCCCCTAGGTCAACTCAGCGTTAAATGGGTACCTTTGTGCGGTGTGGAAACGTCGTCACTGGGGATACAAAGGTGGCCGAGCGTGATGTTTGGCCATCCACCCCCTCGTGTGCCGTGCCGGCCTTGATATGTGCTCGCTAGCAGCACTTGCCCCTACGTTCTGTTAAGGCTATACGGGGGATCTTTATCTTTGTTGCATGGGCAGGGGTAGCAACGGCTCGGAGGAGAACATCTAGCAGTGGCTCGATCATGGCTGCTGCTGATGATATGCAAACCAATCTCCAAACGCCGTGCAGCAAAAAAAAAAACAACACAAATATGTAGAGCTATGGTTGGGGCGACCCCCAGTTCACTCATAAAGGTCTGCACCGTCTCATTGCGACTCTAATTCATTACAAATCATCAATCAGTTCGTAGGCACAGAGCTGCACGCGATGGGATGGGGGGTGGTGGCGGTGGAGGCTTAATTCCATGACGCAGGGAGAACATAAATGAGATTCAAAAATGTCATTATACCTGTGCACGGATTCATTCATCATGCCATAATTTAGGGGCCCCTCCAACCCCCCAGACCGCCCCCCTCCCACCTCCTTAGACAGCAAGGAATTGGGAAGGGGGGTGGCGTTAGAGGAGATGTATTTTCCGGAGCCCGCAGAGCTCCGGTTGAAATGAAAGCCGCCCCCCCCCCACCGTTCCCGTGTGATTCGACATCGCCGTTACCACCCACTCCGACCGTCCCCTTCCAAAACAAACAACCCGCTTTACGCCGCACCACTCGGCGTAAACCGGAGCCGCTACGACGACGAATAGGAGCGGCTATCGTACTGTAATTAGCAGCGGTTAAGATTAATGTCGAACGTATATGTCGTAAGGGGCCGTCCATGAATGACGTCACGCACCTGAGGGGGGGGGAGGCAGACATTTGTGACGATGTGTGACGAGGGTGGGGGGGGTGACAAATGTGACGTCACATAAAAATGCGCAACTTTAAATAAATATAGACAACACGTTCTACTTAAATAAATAGACTTTTTAATAAAGGTTTCTCTTACAACATCAGAGTGCAGCGCCACATTAAGTACGCACTACAAGGACAATAGTTTAAAGCGATTTGAAGCATGTTTTATTTTGGGGGGGGGCAGAGCTTTGTGA
>JAAXLI020001761.1:0-11457 GCA_014621495.2 Entosphenus tridentatus
TTCTCCGTTTTCTTCCAAATTGACTGGTATTGGTCAAGCATCTCAATATAGACAGAAAATTACCTGAAACATGTCCCGCTTCTCAAACACAAACATCCCATATCTAGCCTTAACGGACTGGTGGGGCAAGTGCTGTTAGCGAGTAGTAACGAGGAGCGATGACAACATTTACAAAAACCTCATTCCCTTGTGTGTGCTGCAGGTTATGTAGCCACAACCACGGCCAAGCCAGGCAACTCTGCCGGGCGTTCGGCCCTCGCGGTGTCTGGGTTCTCCCTGGGCGCGCTGCTCGTGGTCGTCACAGCCGCGTGCTGCCGTTGATTCCACCGGCGAAGTTACGGAGTTACTTCAGCAAATGCAATGGTCCGACGTGGTACCGAAATGTTGGTGGGGTGATGGGGGGTGGGTAGTGGGCCGGGTTTCTAAAATTAAACCATTCCACCAATTCCGTCCATTTGTGGGTTCTGAGGGAAGGTGTTGTCTGGGTTACATCTTAATGATTAAATATTCAAAAATGTATCATTGTCATTGTCGTCATTGTCTATGGCCGTTGTTCTCAACCTTGTGTTGGCTGCTACTGTTGCCCCACTCGTTTAACTTTGTTTTAACCGAGCACCTTGCCTGACCCAACACGGTTCTAAGATATAAATGTATGAATATTGAGCATGAAATGTTCATCAATTGTCCATTTCGTGATGCATCTTTAAGTAACTAGTAACTTCAAGCAATACTTAATTTGTTCACACTCGCTGGTTACTCTTGGCAACCATCACCGAGTTTAGAAAGGTATGTTATAACGTTCTAAGTTAACGTATTCACATTTTATCGTAGTTATTTTTATATTTGCAGATTCATACAACATGATTATTCACCAATGACTCTTCACGTATGATAGAATTCCAGGTATTCATAAATCACCTCGCATACCCCCTGGGACATTGCCACGTGTACCCCCCTAGGGATCCACGTACCCCCCGGTTGAGAACCACCACTCCATGGGGCAGGGTTTCCCCAAATGCAGTCTTCGCGACTGACCGACCGACCGCCGCCACCCTCCGTTCACAAATTTACTCCATCCCCAGTCAACGGTGGCCTTGAACTCCGTGCAGACCCACCAACCCCACACCGTACACACAGCGAATAGCAGCGCCTCCATCATTCCCAGGGAGACGGGGCCAAGGGGTTTAAGTCGACGACAAATGTCGGTGGTCAGTAAAATTAATTTAGGAGGGTAAAACTCAAAAGCAAAAAAAACTATTGGACAAATTTGGTTAACACACAAAAAACGAGTTTGCTGCAAAACAAAATAGAATCGTTGTTGTTTGTAAATGTTCTGCGCTTCAAGCGGCAAGTGGCGGAGCAGAGCAGCCGTGAGCCAGACCTGCGTGTGTGCCAGGGCTTCTTATCATAATCTATATTTAGACTGCAGGAGGAATCCGATGAGCTATGAAGCTATTTTTCACAGATGTCCAGTAGGGGCGGGTCAGAACGTTACAATACAAAAACACGGTAGGACTGTAAAGAACAAGAAAGGTAAATAAATTACCCTAACAACTACAAATAAAACTAAACCATCCTACCAGACAAAGCCCACTGAGGCATTAATTTATTTTTCAAAAGCAAGATACGAAGGCTCAACATATGGCAGCGGCGTGTGAGTGAGCTGTGTGTGTGTTTAAATTGAGAGTCTCTAAATATCAAATCTTTAGGTGTTACTTACTTAGTAATTATATCCAAACAAACGAATGTTGCAGTGAAGAAACAACAGTTTTCCGCATTCTCGCCCAGCATGTTGCTGTGCCTTGCTTTGATCAGAATCGACTTTAGTGAAGTAATCCCACACCGCATGTTTCGATATTCTTCACGGTGTAATCTAGATTTGAAGTTTTCGTGACTGCAGGGATCCATACTCTTTGGTTCTTTCGGTAAAGTCACATAGGTATAAAAAATAAAATAAATTTAGTCACGACGTTTCGGGTGCAACACAAGCGTCCGTCATCAGGTGGAACACCCACACAGTGGCCCACTTCAGCAATTGTTTTCTTGCTGTGGATGTCCCACCTGATGACGGACGCTTGTAATGCGTCCGAAACGTCGTGATTAAATTGATTTGATTTTTTATACCTACGTGACTTTATTGAAAGAACCAAAGAGTATTCTTCACGGTTTTGTTGCGTGTTGAGTTTGTTGTCCTTCCCCCGCACCTCCGATTATCATGGTCGGCTATGTGAAAGAAGTTCAACGTAGGTCTGCGAGCTGCTCGCACGAGACGGCCTGGTGACACCCAGGACGGGTCGTAGGCAGGCCTTCCGGGACGTTTAAAACCGCGCAGATATTCAACTCAACACTCACAAACACCCACACACAAGCACACACACAAACAGTGACAACAACCGCAATTTGCCACAAAGTGGCGGTGATGTCACCACGACGCTTGTGCCAGGCTATGTGAACGACCCAGGTGCCACGGCTCGACTGACACATAAACACACTCAGACGAAGACCCCATTTAGCCTCAACGTGCTTTTGGGGCAAGTGATGTTCCCGAGCAGCATAAATGAGGGCCGGCATGGCACAGGAGGAGGTGTGTGGGTAGCATCAGGCCCGGGCGCCTTTGTCTCCCAAAGTCACAGGAAGCAGCACCCAGGGCCCTGCGGACCGCCGTGGTCGTGGTGGTGAGGAGTGACGCGTCGCTCATGCTCGTGTGAGGTGCACGGAGAGTCTGTGGCGGAGTGCTTGAGAGAGCCACGGCAGAAGGACTACGACGCCATGGCGGAGGTGACGGTGGTGAAGGGGAGGGCTGGCTCTACAAGCGTGCTGCAAGCTTATGACTCGGACGATGAGAAATCAGGCGCACAGGCCGACAAGACGGAACTGCAGACCATGCTCCGCTCGCTGTCCTCCAAGCTTGAGGATATGAGCACATGCAACGACCTGATCGGCAAGAACGGAGCCGTCCTCCAGCGCTCGCTCAACGACCTGGAAACCCTTAAGCTGCCACCCGAGTGCAGCGAGAAGCTCAATGCCGTCAATGAGCGCGCCACCCTCTTCCGCTTCACCTCCAATGCTATGATCAATAGAGATCTCTTGCTCCGATGACACGTTGAGGGCAGTGCTCATCTCCAAAAACTCAAGCACACGGGCGAGAAGCCATGCATGTGTGACGAGTGCAGCAAGACGTTTCTCGCGCTCGGCCTACAAGTATTTGTTTCGCTTGTGTGTTAAACTGTGTGTACCTTTGCTATTTTAAAGATGGCAGTTCTCCTGCTGCTGTGTATCCTACTGCTGTCCCTCCTGGCCATATTTAGTGCCACACGCAACTCTACCACCGGCAACCCTCGTTATTTCTCGTCCATACTTGTTGCTCAATTTGCCACTACACCTGCTAATGAAACAGCTTATAGACACTTCTACACTCCATCATTTTATCCTTTTAAACCCTATCTCTGTCCCATTACTTCACCAGCACTCCTTCCAAACTTCATTCTGCTCTTAAAAATGTCCCAATCTGTGAGCTGCTGCTATTCGTCCAAGGTTCGCCGCTCTTCATCCTTTCACATAAAATACCTGTGCAAACTATTAATTATACTTTTCTTATTTCTAGGAGGTATTGAGCTTCATCCTGGCCCAAATGTAAAGAACTCATATAATTCTGTAGATTTTTCTGGCAGAAAAGGTGTTGGTGTTCTACATGTCAACATCTGAGGGCTTGTGATTAATTAAGTCAACTAAAACTAGAAGTGGTAAATCTAGACCCGGACATTTTTTGCCTTAAAGAAACATTTCTCACTCCTTCCGTAAATGACTTGCAGATTAAGATTGACAACTACAACCTTTTTCGGCTTGACCGAGGGTCTAAAGGAGGTGAAATTGCCATCTATGTTCGTAATACTATTGCATGTTCACCAGCTCACTCCTTGTTAAAAAAAAATGTTTTGAAGGTCTGGCTCTCAGAATAACTCTCCCAAATAATCAACAGATATTGGTAGTGTGCTGCTATAGACCGCCTAGTGGTAAGGATGTTGAAGCTGTGTCTGCACTGAGAGAGCTTCTTGGGGGCCGCCCTGAAGGTGAAATAGATTTTGTGGGTGATCTGAATTGGAATTGGCTAAACCCCCTGGCCGTGGCCACAAATTTTGCAGATGAATTTAACCTATTACAATTAATAAATGTCTCCACAAGACCCAACCTAAAAAAATCCGAGACAGTAATCTCTGCTTGACGTCCTATTGACTAATGCCCCTCACAATTTCCCACTTACTGGTGTTCTGAGTAATAACCTTAGTGATCACTCCTTCAAATTTGAGGTGAGATCCTCAGCCAGACCCAAAGCCCCCCTAAATTGGTTGATAAGCACTCCATGAGACACTTCAGCATACAAGCATTTACTAATGATGTGCTTCACTCGGATATTGACAAGGTCTGTCATATCCCCAACCTTACTACGGCTTGGGAGACCTTCAGGCACACGTTTCTCCAAATTCTTAACAAACATGTTCCGTTGGTTAGATTTAAAATTAAAGGCAACCGCCCACCATGGTTTGAACCTTTGATTACTAAGCTCATAAAAACTAGGGACAGGGAATGTGCTCAGAAAAGTAAGTTGGTCAATGACTGGCTAGAAAACAGGATAGATGCGTCAAAAAAATACGGTATGCAAAAAATGCTTACTTTTCCTCCACTCTCCTGGAATCACATGGCAATGCCAGGATCTTCTGGAAAACAATCAAATTTATCGAAAAGGCATCGAACACAGATAATCTGCCCATTGTGCTGAACCGAAACGGGGACTATTTTTCAGAGCCCCAAAAAAAGTCGACAATTTTAACCTCCATTTTTCTGAAGCTGGTGACCTTTTTCATAATGTATTGGGAGTCACCCCTGCTCATACAATTTCCTACACCCCTGTCCAAACATTAAACGAATTTAGTTTCCAGCCTATCCACGAAAGTAATGTGCTGAAACAGTTGTCCTACCTCAAAGGGTCCTCCTCTACCGGAGCGGATAGTATTCCCGTCTTTGCTCTGCTAACTGTTGGTCACCTAATATGCAAACCTATAGCCCATATTTTCAACCAGTCGATCAAAGAAGCATCAGTACCTCTAGAAGGGAAACATTCCTATGTTCGTCCACTTCACAAAGGTGGCCCTTAAGATGATCCAAATACTATTTGGTTCTTTCGGTAAAGTCACGTAGGTATATAATAAAATAAATTACGTTTCGGGCGCAACACAAGCGTCCGTCATCAGGTGAGACAACCACAGCAAGAAACAATTTCTGAAGTGGGCAAAAGGGCTACTGTTACAAGAGGCTATATAGGTAAGAGAGGGGAGAGGAGCAAGGGGGGAGAGATAGAGAGGGGGGGTGTGGGGTAGGGGAGGGGAGTGCTGCAAGAACGTTTAGAGGACGATCAGACAAAATGCCGGGGGGAAGTGGGCGGGGCTGGGAGTGGGAGGCTGAAGAAGCTGGAGATGCGGAAATAAAGGCAACACCATAAAGCAGTTAAGGTTTTACCAAGTTAATAATATCCTTCCAATGATGAATGGGTACTTGGACTGCATTATGAGCAAAGCTGTTTCTCCAACCATGGAGAAACAACCCCCTGAGATGCCGATCAAAACCATCAAGTTACCATACATAGCAGGCGTTACCAAAAATATTTCCAAAATCTTAAATACAAGATCCAGGTCCGATTCAGTACAGTACAAAAAATCCGTGTTTAATCCCATCTGTGAAGGATGTCATTCCTGACATGCAATATCCTGGAGTCTACAAACTAAGTTGCACCTGTGGTGGGTGTTACATTGGGGAAACGAAACGACATACAGTCATACCTCGATATATGACCGCTTTAGAATACATCGAGGAGGAGGAGCACAATCAGGAGGAGGGGGGGGGGACACAGCGGGGAGCAGACAAACAAAAGAGGGACCACATTGGTCACGAGGGGCCACGGCTGCTCGGAAAAATTGTGCAACGCAGAACATTGCGCAATATTTCTTAATTCTGCTGAAGCGCAAGGTGTGGTGGTCTCGTCGTTGCGCTGTCCGCGGGGACTCGAAGTGAACGTCACAGCCCAGAAATGACCCCTCCCCGAGCGAGAGGACGAACCCCGCGCAGCAGCGCGGTGTCGGTCAGAGGAACGCGACGACCCCTGCTGTATATTTGCGTGTGACGAGATGTTAACTACCTCGCCTGATATACAGGAAGTCGTGGGTTTCGTCCCAACCCTGATGATGCCTGTTGTATGTTTGTAGTTTGCACGTCCGCCCCCTCCCCGTGCTTGTGTGGATTTTTCTCCCGTGACCTCCGTTTTTTTTGCTCTCCACGTTTAGAAACATGTGTTTAGTAGTAGTAGGAAAGCAACTGCAATTTGTATTTTTACCAGGTAAAAGCCCACTGAGCCATATACATAGCTCTTATTAAGAAAAGACCTGCACATGACAAATGATTGCTCAACGAAGTGGCCTATCGTCACATGTGCACTTCAGCAGAATTTAAAATATTGCAAAATTTCCATTGTGCAAATTCTTTGTCTAAATCGCTGTGGCACCGGTGACCAATGAGTGCCCCCGTTTTTGTCCACTCTACGCTGTGGCCCCGATACCCCCTCATCCCTCGATTGTATAAGAAGCCCTGGCACTCACACAGATCCGGCTCACAGCACCTATGCTGCTCCACTCACCGTTTGCGCGCAGAACGTTCGCAAACACCAACATTTTGTACATTTGAACAAGAGACATTTTCATAATTTTTTGGTTGTGTGCTGTTAACCATTACCGGCTTACATTTTCAAATTTGGCCCCAACATTTATTTTTGCTCAAAGTTTTTGTGTTTTACTATCCGAAATAAATTAATATTGACCACTAACATTTGTAGTCGACTTAAACCCTGTGGCCTCGTCTCTCTCTGCGAATGATGGAGGCGCTGCTGGCTGTGTGGATGATGGGGTTGGTGGGTCTGCACAGAGCTCAGGGCTACAGTGCTGGAGCGCCAGGGTCAATCTGCACCACCATGCTTCCAGGTCACGGCGCCAACACACTGACCGGCATACCCTACTCCATCGTCACCAACAGCAGCACCTTCACCTCTGGCACCAAGGTTAAAGGTGAGTGAATGACCCCCCCCACCCACCACCACCCCGACACAACTCCCTACGCTCGTCGACTGTACGCACGTTGAGCTTCTTTCACACCGTACGTAGCCAACCGTGCTAGTCGCAGGTGCGGATTCCTCCAGCCCGTATCGCGGACTCAAGTCGACAGGCCTGACCGCTCATCTGCACGGCGTTCAACCATCACGGATCGCTCACTCACTCAGCTATAGAGTAGCTTGGCAAGCGAGCAGACGCGACTGAGTTGTACTCTACTTAATTACGACAGGGCAGCCTCGATTTACGAAAATAAATTTTTCATAAGTCAGAATAGCGTACCATGTTGCCCATACGGAGTTTCGATAGAACCTCGCGCTGACTCAGAAAAATATCTGCGTGTAGTCTCCAGTGGCGAAGCGGACTTGTAATAAAGGGCCCTGTACATCTCCAATTCAAGAGTGCGCTGGGCATAAAAGCACGGGGAATTGAAAACGAACCTGTTTGTCCACATTAACTGTGGAGTCATCACGGCCACAGCTCGTGTCACGAAAGGGGTGAGAAGCGCGACAGCCGAGCTAAGGTGGGGCGGCTGCGAGCGTCTCACAAATTGTCGCCTCCTTGTGTCTGTCCACAGTGACCATCGTGGGCACCTTCAAGGGCTACTTCCTGCAAGCGCGAATACCCGACACCACGACCATCGTGGGCACATGGGACACCCCACCTACAGGCAACAAATTCGTACAGGTGATTCAGCCCTCGGTTGACATCATCCTCATAATCACGATCCATGGGCAGATAGCCCGTAGGTGTCCACTGCACATCTCGTCATTTGTTTCCACTTTCCTTTGCCTTGTGTAACATGCTCAAGTCGTGGCCACAGCTTGCTAGCACCAATCTCTTATGTCGTCAAGCCATTCTCTGAGGTCTTTCTCCCTTTCCGGTGCCTTTCATATTTCCGAAAAACACTTTTAATTTTCATCCTACATGTTGTGTGCCCACAGTCCCAGTTTCCTTCTCATCACCACCTGCATCCTCCTCAGGTCGTCTTCTTCTACGTGCAACCTTGTTTTTTACTTCTATGTTAGTCACTCTTTGGGTTCTCCCATTACTCCTTTTGGCTTTATGATCCTCACTGTTATGTATTCCATGCAGTTGTGTGTAGACTTCCCAATTATACAAATTCCTTTACCCATAAGAAGTTATTGAGTTACATCTCGTAAATGTGTCGTTAAATCCGCCACCACCCGACTCAGCCAATTTGTAAGGTTTGTCCAGTAAACAAAACATGAAAATTCGGCACGATTTGAATAGAATGTGGTGGGTGGTTAATGCGCGGGTTAGGGGATGTTTCAGGCTGGGCATTGGCCCATTCTAAGCACACAAAGCCCCTTTAACTCAAGGCGAGGCGAGGGATGAGGGATAAACACGGCTGGGGCACGTGGTCATCCTGTGCACGTTTCCTTCATTGCCAACCCGGCCTGGGCTGTACAACGGCCCACAAAGGGCTACATAGGCTCATCAGCTTAATTCCAGCTTCAATAACAATGTCCATTGTCCTTTTGTTTCTATCTCGCAGTGCAATTCCGTGGCAAACGAAGCAATGACGCACTCCAGCAGAACCTCCAAGACGAACCTGAGCTTGTATTGGATCCCCCCGACTACAAACCCTCCCAGCTCTGTAGTGTTTGTGTGAGTTCACTGTCACAGGGCACTCTTATAAGCACAACCCACTGGATTATTATGGATATTAGTACTAATTACACGCCACAGTGGCTACGAGATGTTAACTACCTTCACATGGTATACAGGAAGCTGAGGGTTTGATCCTGACCCCGACGCCTATATATTTGGAGTGTGCATGTCTCTCTCCATGTGGTCACGTGGATTTTTCTCCGGGTCTTCCGGTTTTCCCTCCACATTTAGAATGGCCACATGTTTAGAGTAATTGGTTGCTATCAATTTCCACATCAGCCACTTCGATGAGCTATATAGCTCAATGGGTCTTATCAGGTAAAATAAAAAAAATATATTATTGGGGTAAGGAAGGCCTAGAGAACCCTATGAAGGGATACGGTGAGTCCTCGCTTAATGCGTGACGGTGTTCACACTACAACGCGTTTTTTCTATAACACGGTTCTTCCGTTTGGGAACGTTTATGTTTGCCGTTATGTGATGTTAAAACGAGGAACGTGCCCCATTATAACGCGGAACGTGCCTGTTACAACGCGGAGACAGGTAGGGAAGACAAAGGGAGATTGGTGGAGAGGCCTTTAAGTTTCCAGAAAGGACAGAGAAGAAGACATTGTAATGGAGCAATTCCCTGAAGCGTTATGCGCTGTGTTGAGGTGACAGAGTTCACGTTCAAAGGCTTACCTTGGACTGCAACCCCCTTACTTTAATATTACTCCGCTTGTCTACCTGGGAGAGTCTCGCCGAATCTCAAGACCCTTTTCTCAGGAGGGTCCTGTCAAGGTGTCACATTTAGCGGGTGCGATCCTGCTGTACGTCATCTCTACTGAGTAATCTCCAGTTATTTGGTTTTTAAATATCGGCGTTTTTTGGCCATTAAGCGGTTGCATTGTCCTCCGATGGACGTCCTCTTCCCAAGAGCATCGGGGATTGGTTCCACTCGACGACTTTTGTTTACGATTCCACACCGGCAACTCCATTGGGGAGTAGCCAGCCCTCCTTGTCTCTCTCCTCTCGTGAATCGTAACTAGGGGGACAGGTCGGCTAAATAAATACACAACAAATAAAATATAGTTCTGAGACCAGAGGTTATATCAAAGCGTTCTTCCGAGGGGCGTTTGCATGCCAGCAATCATGACCAGACACGCCCCCTATCACCCTCCACGTCACGCAACACCTCAGCCCAGTCCCTCGGCACGGAGTCCACCCCAACATCTCAATTGGGGGAGTGGCCTGCTGTGCACGTGAGCAATTACAGCAACACATAGTGGCAGAGCGCACAATTGCGTATGATTCATTACGTGTAAGCTCACACTGACGACTCTGTAGAGGCGAGGCCTCAAGTTGTTACACGCCTGACCCGTGTCCACCCCACAGAGCGACCGTGGTCAAGACGGAACCCGAATGGCAAATGAACGTGCAGTCGGCGAAGGTCAATGCCTCAGGTGAGTTCAGTGGCAGGGTTTTCTCACTCGGGTGACTTTCCGTGCGTTGGTCTGTAACTTCCCCCCCTCTCCTGCATGGGTTTCCTCGGAGTTCTCCGGTTTCTTCCAATGTGACTGGTATTGGTCAAGCATCTCAATATGGAATTACCTGCAACATGTCCTGCTCCTCATAGACAAATATTCCCCGTATAGCCTTAACAGACAGGTGGGGCAAGTGCTGTTAGCGAGTCGCAGCACTTATTAAGGCCGGCATGGCATACGTGGGGGTGTATGGCCAGAACCACACCCGGCCGCTTTTGTCACCCTAGCCACAATGTTTACACACACCAGGAATCAATTTGAGGCTGAGTCGATCTAGGGGAGGCTCAGGACTGGTTCAGATAACCGTCACCGATGTGGATGGCCATGAGCGGGAAACGAACTCGGGTCGCCAGGTCTACAGCGCAGCGTGCTAACCGCCAAATTCTGCTCCCCCAACTCATAAACTACCGTGACACGCAGCGCCTCCCATCGCATGAGCCTTGTGTTGTTAGAACGGCGCAATTGCTGAATGAACTCTATCATATCAAAGGCCGCATGGCAACCGCCGTTGAGTAGCGCTCGTGACCTTTGAAAAGCACCCAGAGACCTGCTCCATGCCGGCAGCGCCCAGTCACAATGATCCTCCGGCGCCATCGAAGCCCACAAACCTCCTTCCGAACGTACGTCAGCGACAAAACCTCGTGCTCACGCGTGTGCGAGCACCCGGAGAAACCCCTACATGTGTACGCAGGGGACAACACTCTGTCCCATATAGATGGGCCAGATGGGTAATACTGCAGTCCACACCTTGCTGTGCCACCTTCTCCTGGCGAGCCAGGGATATGGGGGCACCTCCTCGACACCCATGTGGAGGGAGTTTTACAATGTTGCATGTGATCCTGCAACTCCGATAAGCATGGTTGGCTATGTACGGTGCAAATGAAGTTCAACATACATACGTGATCCACGAACTCTCGTTGACTCCACAAGATCAGGCCTTGAAAGTGGTGGATAAGGCTTAACATGCAACAACTTTCTTTGTCTGTTTTGTGTGAGAGGAGCGATGACAATATTTACAAAAATCTCATTCCCTTGTGTGAGCTGCAGGTTATGTAGCCACAACCAAGCCACCAGCTCAGACCACAGCCAAGCCACCAGCTCAGACCACAGCCAAGCCACCAGCTAAGACCACAGCCAAGCCACCAGCT
>JAAXLI020001763.1:0-19045 GCA_014621495.2 Entosphenus tridentatus
TTATTTTTATTATTTTATTACTTCCCTTCTACGTGACTTTACCGAAAGAACCAAGAAGATGAATTCCTGCAGTCACGAAAGTAATTGAAATATGTTAAATTCGGAAACGTTTACAATCTGCTATAAGTTTTAATGAAACTACATGATTGTATAAGTAAACTCATGACGAGGCCTTTTGCCAAACTATATCCATTCATAAATGTAAGCTTCTATGGATAAAGCATTTCATTAGTTTTAAACAAAGTATTTTTTTGGGAAAATTAATATCCTACGTTAACGAAAGGGCAGCCTTGTGATAGGTGTCCAAAGGGAACATCACTGCATACATGTGTAATAAAGGTCGTTGAGGCGACTTCTGGAATCTGGTCTTTTATTCAACTTGCATTACAGCTTTCCTTCACGCTGCTGACAGGCAGCGTGAGAGGAATAGAGAGAGACGCACTGCCACGTGGCAACCCGGAGCCCCGCTCACGCGTGGCCCCTTCCTCCGTTCATTCCCGTTCTGACCACGTGTCGTTTGTCTCCACCCCTATTAAATACCCGGGTCACGTGATACGTTTCCACCAATCCTGGTTAGCCTCCATGGAATATTCCAGGCTCCCTCGTAGGCTCCTAGGGCCACGCCCCTGACTCATCTCCCCATTGGCTGTGGCCAAAGCCAGCAGAACCAATCTTCTACTTACAGCTGTCACCTTTCCATTACGTCAGGGCCACGCCCCTAGGCTTCCTCCTATTGGCTATAAACCAGGACCGGCAGAGCCAATCATCATGACGAGTTGTGATACGTCAGTGAGCCGGATATATCCTCACATTACATCACCCTCCCCCCCCCCGGTGTAAAAAGTCAGCCGTCTCGGCTGGGAAAAGGGTGACAGGCCGAATTCCATTAGAATAAATCTTAGGGGGTCTAAGATGCATTAAGGTAATGGGGGAGCAGGCATCAACGCGCCGAGGAATTCAAAACATTTAATAACAGACATACATTAGGGCGCCCCTGTAGCGCAGTAACAACAGGGTGACAGACCGCAAGGCATGCAATATTAGCGAAACGGGAGAGATTTTGACCACGTGCGCGACGCCGGACCCTCTCCTTCCTTCGCACATGGTTGCCTCGCCGACTGTTCAGCAGGAGGTGGTTGCCGTGGAGAAGAAGAAGAATGTTGGGTTTCTGTTGTATCTGGGACAGGTCCCGTTGGAGGAGGGACGTCCGGGGTCTAGTCGTCCCTCAAAACCTGTTCATCTGCAGGGGGTAGAACACAGTCCTGCTGGGGATCAATCGGCTCAATCGGCGAGGCAAGTGGCACATTCGGCACGCTAGACCCCGGCAGGTCAACAAGTGGAGATGAAGGGCCAGCACGCGGGTCAACGTAGGGCTTGAGTCGCGACGAATGGACATACCAACGACGTTGGCCGTACTGGATGCGAAGACTCTGGGGATTCCGAATGTCCACCAGCCTCACAGGCCCCCGCCAAGGCTTGTGCAGTTTAGGGGACGTACCCACTGGCACCTGAGGGCAATAGAGCCATGCCATATCGCCCACCAACCAGGGCATGTCAGTTCGCGATCGACATGCATACCTCTCGTTCCTTGCCTGCGTACGGGCCGTCGCACATCTGGCGGCCTCTCGCGCCTCCGTAACCCGTTTAAGCGAGCCCTGTACGTGATCAGGCAAGGAAGGGGACGGTTGTTTCCCCGCTGCACCCAGTTGCACATCAATCGGGGGTACATTCTCATGGCCATATAGCAGGAAAAATGGCGAATATCCTGTGGACGCGTGCGGAACCATGCGGTATGCCGCCAGGATGCCCGGTATGTGCAAGTCCCAATCGGTTTGTTTTTCACTCGACAAAGCATGGCCGAAAGGGTGCGGTTAAATCGTTCCACCATGCCATCCGTTTGCAGATGGTAAGGGGAAGTGCGGATTTTCTTTGTACCCAGCGCAGAGCATACATCCTTGAGCAATTTGGAGGAGAAGTTACGTCCTTGATCCGTGAGCAGCCCTTCGGGTGCTCCTTCATCCATGACATATTCATTCAAGAAAGCCTCGGTGATGGACGAGGTCGTTTGGTCAGGCAAGGGCCAGGCCATAGGCCAGCGAGAAAAATATTCGACCCCGACCAAAAGGTATTTGTTTCCCCTAGTCGATGGAGGGAACGGGCCCAGGATGTCCAGAGCAACTAGCTCATTAATACGGGACACCTCAATCGAACGTAGTGGCGGGACATAATTTTGATGAGGCAGTTTCCTCTTTGCACAATCATGGCATGACCGGATAAAGTTAGTGACATCTGCTGTCATGCCGGGCCAAAAGAAATCCTGCTGCATCGCGGCCAACGTTTTCTGCACGCCGAGGTGCATTAGCTTGTCGGCGTGCAGAGTGCGGAGCAGGTCGTGGCGAAGGGATGTCGGCACAACCAGGCATGAACGGTCAGACAATCCATCCGTACACATCAGTAAACCCGCCTGGCCCCGAAACATCTGCCATTTCCATCCCGCCAAATGAGATCTCGGTTTCCCGATCAGTTCCCGCAGCGGAGCCAGAGAGGCATCAGCCTCCTGCTCGCGTAGCCACACCGAGTGCGGCAAATGCAGCGTATCGTCGGCGCCAACGGGGTACATGCTGGCCTTCATCGTTCGACATTGCCCCCATAACCGGACAGGGCGAGGTAGGCAACGCTGCACAGCGGTGCGTACCTATCAGACAGGCGCAGGGAGGAGTCGGGGGCAACCTGGAGAGAGCGTCCGCGTTGCCATGGCGAGTACCCTTGCGGTACCTGATATTGAAGGAAAACTCCTGCAATGATTCTAACCACCGAGCCAATTGACCCGATGGTTGTTCCAATTTCAAAGAATATTGCAAGGCGCGTGATCAGTGCGCACGAAGAATTTCCTTCCATACAGGTACGGCCGGTACTGGCAAACAAAATGTACGATTGCTAACAGTTCCCGTCGCGTCACGCAATATCGCGTCTCGGCAGGGGACAGAACCCTGCTGCCGTATGCCACCACTCACTCGACCCCGTCTTTCCGTTGCGACAAAACGGCTCCTATTCCGATATCGCTAGCATCCGTGTCAAGGATGAACGGCTGGGAAAAGTCTGGGTAGTCGATCGTCGGCGCGGTGGCCAGGTGATCCCGAAGAGATTGAAAAGAGCGCGCCTCCTCCGGGCCCCATTTAAATCTCTGATTTTTCCCTCTCAGAACATGCAGTGGCTTAGCCAGCGTCGCGAAGTTCTTAACAAAACGGCGATAGGATGCGAACCCAATAAACCGCCGTACGTTGCCCACCTAAGTGGGCGTGGGCCACTCTCGGACACACGCCGTTTTCTGAGGGTCCGTGGACACACCGTCAGAGCTGACGATGTGACCCAAGTATCGGACTGACCGTTGCAAAAGGTGGCACTTCTTTGGTTTAAATTTTAGGTCAGCCGAGCGCATCCTCTGAAAGACAGTCTCCAGTCGTTGGAGGTGTTCTTCAAACGTGCGGCTGAAAACGATGATATCGTCCAAATATATGAGGCACGTTTCCCACTGCAGCCCCGCTAGCACCAGTTCCATCAGGCGTTGGAACGTCGCCGGTGCCGCATTCAAGCCCATAGGTAGGCGGATAAACTCAAAGAGGCCTTGTGGCGTGCGGAACGCCGTTTTTGGTTTGGACGCGTCATCGAGGGGAAGCTGCCAAAATACAGACGACAGGTCGAGGGTGGAGAAAAAATTTGTCCCTGACAAAGCGTCCAACGAGTCGTCCATCCGTGGCAAGGGGTATGCGTCCGCCACGGATATCTTATTCAATCGGCAGAAATCCACACAAAACCTCGTCCCACCATCATTTTTCTTCACCAGCACCACTGGCGCGCCCCAAGGACTGTTGGACGGCGAAATTATATCGGCCGCCAACATGTCGTCCACCGCGCCACGCACGTGTTCCCTTTCAGCAGGGCTCATGCGATGCGGGTGCATACAAATCGGTCCCGCCGCACCGGTGTCGATATGGTGCGATAAGAGCGAGGTATGGCCCAGATCCAAATCGTTTTTACTGAAAACGTCAGCGTACTCCGTTAATAACGAATGCAAGGCGCTCCGCTGCGTGGCCGACAAAGATGTATTTTCTCCGCACAAATCTGTGATCCATCAATCGTCTGAACGATCGTATCGTGGCCCGCCAGCGGCCATTTTCGTAGGTGGTTCACCCTCAAAGCTGGTGAAATCGGTAGTGGCGTGAGCCAATACCGAGCCAGCCGGGACGACGACCCGGTCCGGGCCCTCATTTAACACTTGTATAAACGGGGCCTGACCAGGCCGAACGATAGTTTGAGCCGCTACTAGGGAAAATGATTTTGCCACAGAATTCGACAGGGACAACAGCACACCTGTCGCACCGTCCGCAGCATCCAAACGCTTTCGGTAACGCAGCGGAATAAGCATTTGCGAGCCCGATGGCACCTCCACCGTGGCAGCAACAATCGCGTTAACAGCGTTACCTGGGGGCGAACGGCCCAGCAGGGACGGCAGGAACGACATCCTACGGCCCCCTGGCATTTCCAAGCAACCTTGGTCGACAAGTATTTCGGTGCCCAATAGGCATGGGACGGCCAGTGAATGTGAGATCAAAACTGGTCCCTCCGCGGTGATATTCCCAATGGCAATGCGCACATCAACTCGCCCCAAAACACCCATGCTACCCTCATTAGCAGCAACGCACGCGTCATTAGCCGGTCGGATCCATGACGTAGGAATGGACAGGAGATGAAAAATAACATCGGAAATGATGGTGGCAGACACGCCAGTGTCCACCAAAATACGAACATCGACGCCATCGATGGTACCCCGTACCGAGGGCCGCTGAAGATGCGACCGCCGTCACCAGATTCAGCAAAATCGCACGAAGCGCTTCAATGTGCTCCGCCAGTCGACGCCATCCCTCGTCCGCAGTCGAAGACGTCGCTTCGCCGGCCTGTCGGCAATGAGCGGCGTCGGGGAGAGCAGCAGCCGGAGGCAGAGGACCCGCAGCTCCAAGCAGCTCGTCCTCATCCGCCTCAACCTCTTCCTCCGACGGAGGGTCCGGTGGGATTCTCTTCTTGAGGTGCTTGGACATTTTAAAGGAATCGTCCAAACGGTCTCAAGAGATACTTCTGACACCAATGTAATAAAGGTCGTTGAGGCGACTTCTGAAATTCGGTCTTTTATTCAACTTGCATTACAGCTTTCCTTCACGCTGCCTGTCAGCAGCGTGAGAGGGATAGATAGAGAGAGACGCACTGCCACGTGGTAACCCGGAGCCCCACTCACGCGTGGCCCCTTCCTCCGTTCGTTCCCGTTCTGACCACGTGTCGTTCGTCTCCACCCTTATTTAATACCCGGGTCACGTGGTACGTTTCCACCAATCCTGGTTAGCCTCCATGGAATATTCCAGGCTCCCTCGTAGGCTCCCGGGGCCACGCCCCTGACTCATCTCCCCATTGGCTGTGGCCAAAGCCAGCAGAACCAATTCTCTAATTGCAGCTGTCACCTTTCCATTACGTCAGGGCCACACCCCTAGGCTTACCCCCATTGGCTATAAACCAGGACCGGCAGAGACAATCATCATGACGAGTTGTGATACGTCAGTGAGCCGGATATATCCTCACATTACACATGGAGAAATTAAATTGGCTCCTGTGGATTGGCTGTCAAATGAATTGTGGAATTGTAGGTTCATAAGGAATGTGACATTTGTGGGGATACCTTCATTCAGTGTAATTAGCATCAAACTCGATGACACCTGAGCCTACATATTATATTTCCCTGTATACATTCTTTACCCAGTTTACTAAGGTGTGGTAAATCATAGATTGTCATGGGGACCTTACCAAGCACATATCTCCTTGTGACTTACAACTCCCTGGTTGTAACCTCAGCTTTCTTTCCATTGTTCTAAATAAAACAACTTCGTCTATGTAAATGAAACAGCTGTGAATAGGAATATATTTACTAACGTATTTCAACAACTATGGGTAGGCAGAACATATATGTTCTGCAATCCTATGTAGCCGATCCACCCCGTCCCCCTTCTCCCGTTGCGAATCCTAACGACGGGGACAGGTTGGCTAAATATACAACAACGATAAAAAATATAAAGTTCAAAGAAGGTGAGTAGGTACTCTGTTCTATCGGCCGGAGAAGTGGTCAACTCCACAACAGCTGAGCACCAGGGGTTTGTGAAACAACAAAACTTAATTCCAGTGTTCCTCAAAAGGGCAATTGCGTATCTACAATAGCGATCAGAAACACCCTCCAGGTCATAACACCACAGCTCAATTTCTTAGCATGAAATCCGTCCAAATCTCAATTATGATAACAGCTGCTTATCATATCCACGAACATTTAATGTACATATTAGTTAACAAACATTTAACAAGAATTTGTTTTATATCTAACATCAAACATCTGCCCAAAAACATCCGTAGTGCCTCCTAAATGTCCTGGGCATACATAAACGAAACAATATGTAATTGTATAACTCATAAAGCAATATTTAATATCAGATTATATTAATTTGTAAATTAGGGAAATCATATTTTACTGACAAACACAAAACAATTATTCTTATGTAATTTAACCTCTGCAAAAACACCTGTTCTGCTCACCCTCATTAGCTCAATGTTAAAATCAAGCTCTAAGTCAGCCATTTTGTGCCTTCCTCATGAAAAGCGCTACACAATAACACGTGTTATCAATTATATTATTTTAAAAAGTACTTATATTTTCAACACCAAAACACTCTAATAATCTATTGATTCGAGTTGGATTGATCAAAGTGTGTGGAGTGTCGGAGAGCTCTTAAGTCTCAGCGGGAGTGAAGCAAGGTTCCGTCCTGAGCCCCTTCCTGTTCATCCTGGTGCTGGACACACTAACGAGGGATATTCAGAGGGAGCCCCCCTGGTGTATGCTGTTTGCAGACGACATTGTGCTATGCAGTGAAAGCAGAGGAGCAGTGGAAGATTATTTGAAAATCTGGGTGCAAAAGATTGAAGGGATACCACAATGTTGTGGGTGTAGTACCGGCCCTAGAGGGGCACGGTGTGTGGGGAATAATAGCGCTGGATGGCACCACGCTTTAAGTGCAGTGCCGACCCTACAGGACAGGGTGTGTGTGTGCCGACCGAAGGATAGGGTTGTGTGAGGCCATGGCATTCTGGTTGACCCGGGAGGACACGTGACCGGTTAAGTTGACAAAGGGGCCCCAAGAGGGGGCTAGGGGGGTAACGTGATTGGGACCCAGATCCTTCCCGAGGATTCTGGAAGGTGGACGTGGCCAAGGGTGGAGCCGGCCAAGCCACAGAGAATATAAGTCGAGTCCCGAAAGGGACAAGGGTTGTTGTTCATCCTGGAAGAAACCCTTCGTCTACGATATCCGTTCAACGAGTCTCCAACACGTGGACCCGGGCTGAAGTCGTTGGTCCCGGTCTGTAGTAACAATTACGTAGTAACTAGTGTAGTTAGCTGGGTGGTCACCACCTTAGGTTGTTATTCTGTCAAGGGGAAGTTACCCCGTGTTTTGGAACTGAATGAATGTGTTGCCTCTAATGTCTACGTCTGCGACTCAGTTGAACCCATTACACTATTATAGAGTTGGCAGATACTACTATAGAGTCAGTAGATACTACTGTAGAGTTAGTAGTTACTACTATAGTCAGTGGATACTACTATAGAGTCAGTAGTTACTACTATAAAATCGGTAGATACTCCCGTAGAGTGGGTAGATACTACTATAGAGTCAGTAGATACTACTATAGAGTCAGCAGATACTGCTATAGAGTCTGCAGATATTACTATAGAGTGAGCAGATACTACTGTAGTGTATATCAACTGAGGCACACACACACTGTTGTAGGGGATAACGCATTTATTAAACAATTCACTGTACACTGGGTTATGTTGCTAAGTGTGGATAACTTGTCCTAGGCTGCTCACTATGTGTGTGTTAACTAGCTTGATCCCCGAAACGAGCCCCAAATCCTTTGGCCCCGGCCCCGCCCCTTGCTGTATCAAGAGCGGTGCCCCCGCTTCAGGTCACGTGCCCTTGACTCCTCCAATCGGGCACCGCTTCCGGTCACATGCCCTTAGCTCATCCAATCGAGGCCCGCTTCCAGTCACGTGCCCTTAGAACATCCAATCGGGGCACACGGCGCTCGGCGCCCCTCCAGCACTGTGGCTGGTGCGACCCACAGAGACGGCTAACTGTGTCTCTACACTACCCCCCCTTTATAAAATTTCAGCCGACCCTGCTGTGAAACCCCAAATGGAAAGAGTAGAGGAGAACATTTTTCAACAACCTCCCAAAAAAACTCCGCGTCTCACAGCCAATTTCATAGCAAGGCGCGGCCCCCAATGTAACGTGAATGGTAAGTGTAGCAATAAACCCAAACAACGCGCCCAAACAACACAACACAAGAGCCGTGAGATAAAGAAGAAGGGACGGCAATATCAAGGGGTTGATCCGCCCTCCCGGCAGCCAGCCCAGTCCTACCGCCACACGCATGCCTTCCCTCCCCCCACAAGCACAGGATGGGGCCAGGTTCGCCCCCGGCCCCCCCCCAACCGATGGTGTGCGTGAATGGCGGCTTGCCAGCGAGAGTTAATGGAAGCGGACAGTTTTCGGGTGCGTCCTCGTCGCCGGACCCCCCAGGTGGCGAAGGAGAAGACTGCCCGACCGGAGAGGAAGGACCCGGCAATGGTTGTCCGCCTCTGACTTGCGCCGAAACCAGCGACGAGGTCAGCGGCTCCCCAGACCTCAGTAGCTGGGACCCTGATGGGGAAGAGGCAGAGCATCTCTGAGGCATCGTTCCCGTGGACGCGTGCCCCGGCTCGTCGGGCACACCGGACACACAGCCCCCTGGGATTTGAGATGAATGAGCGTCATCCAGCGGATAAAACGGTTTGAGGCGTGATGCATGTCGCTCGGCATCCCTCCAGCACTGTGGCTGGCATGACCCACAGAGACATCTAACTGTGTCTCTACACTACTATAGAGTTGGTAGTTACTACTATAGTCAGTAGATACTACTGCAGTCAGTAGATATTACTATACAGTCAGTAGATACTACTATAGAGTCAATAGATACTACAGAGTCAATAGATGCTACTGTAGAGCCAGATACTACGGTAGAGACATACTACTATAGAGTCACTAGATACTACTCTATTGTATGCATGGTGTGTAGGTATATATCCCTACGGGGGGGTAAAATTATTTTTGAGGGGGGTGGTTGACAATTTTCGGAAACCTTTAAGATAAACTAATTACCCCCCCCCCCCCCCCCATTTTCTATTACTTTTTGACTCCAGACTCTGCAAGCCTCTTATAATTTTGTTGACGGACAAATGGGCAAACGGAATGCCGGGCTTTCACAATAGCTTAGTATTTGTCGAGGGGTTAGCGGGACCATGGTTGCTAATGAGTTAATGAGCCTTCATGCGACGGGAGCCAATGGTAGGGATGGACAAGTTAATAAGCATTTATTAGATGGGAACCAATTGGATTGAGACATAGGGTGTGGTCATTAATGGAAGGGTTACTGGGACCATGGTTACTGATGAGTTAATGAGCATTCATGCGACGGCAACCAATGGTAGGGAAGGACGAGTTAATAAGCACTCCTTAGATGGGAACTAATTGGATTGAGGCATAGGGTGTGGTTGGGCCCGGTGAAGATAAATAGCAGTGTGACCGAAGGGTCGGGGCACTGCTTGGTGTGGGGGAACTGCGTCGTCGTGATCTGGGTCTGGGCCATCTTCATCATCTGCGAGTTTTCTTACAAGAAGAAATTATGTTATCCCAGAATAGTGTCGTGTGAAACACCCGTGTATATAGTCACATCCGTCAACTTTTAATAAGTTTAATTAGCGATTTAGTGCGATTTTTAAGCGCTATCTCTTTTTTATTTATGACGTGTGCACGACCATACCAACTCACGTGCCTTTGGTGGGGGGGACTGCCAATGCCAAGTCGCATGCCTTTAGTGGGAGTGAGGGGGCATTTTCTTTCGTGTTAAAAATGCTTTAAAAATAAACAACGCTGAGCTTAAATCTTCACTGTGTGATGTCCCCCCGACCCCGATGCGTGCAGTTACTAAAATATGCAGTCGCTAGATGCTACCACTATCATCATAGGCCTGTGTGTCTCGAGATAATTATTTTGCGCCTTACGAGGTCAGCTGTCGGTTTTGCAGTGCCTAGAATGACTTCGTAGGCTAATCCTTAAGTCGCAATTCTTTCCACAGTAATTGCAAGTGAATGTGGTGGCAGCTCCAGAGGTGTTTGTTGCTTTTTCTTTACGTTGCTCCCTCTTGGTCTGCCAAGCAGTATGTCTTTTTTCCTCGCTTCTCCTGAGGCCTGTTTTCACAGCCTGCTGCCAGCTGAGTCGGTCGCCGGCAGTTTTCTCCCAGTCATTTGGGTTGATGTCGCAGCTCGTCATGTCCCGTTTACAGGCATCTTTAAAGCGCAGGACTGGATGACCCAGTGATCTGTGTGCCTGATGCCAGCTCGCCGTACAAGACATCCTTAGGTATTCTGCCATCCTGCATGCATTGCACGTGTCCAAGCTATCTTGGGCGCCTATGACTTGAGTAGAGGGTACATGCTGGGAATGTTGGCCAAGTTGAGGACTGAGGCGTTGGGAATGCGATCTTGCCATTTGATATCGAGGATGCGCCCGAGACATCGGAGGTGTCTATAGGCTGTAGATATTACTGCAGAGCGGCCGGGGAAATCGTAGCGAGGCCGGAGGCTCTGCACAGGACTAGGCCTCACCATGCCACTCTTGTCAGGTGGGTACTTTGTGCTATACTACAGGGGTGGGGAACCTTTTTTTCTGCCAAGGGCCATTTGGATATTTATAACATCATTCGCGGGCCATACAAAATTATCAACTTAAAAATTAGCCTGTTATATTTGGTCAAACATTTAATTAACTCACCCCTAATGTGATGGCTGGAACAGACGAAATTATTTTGCGAGCCTTATCCCGCCCGCGGACTGGATGTTCCCCACCCCTGTGCTACAGAGTCGATAAAGAGTAGTTTTTAAATATTTTTTTTTGGCCCGGGCAACGCTGGGTATATAAGCTAGTTTATTATCATTTCAGTTACAATACATGTTTGTCGGGACGGTGGTGTAGTCTTAAGGCTATACGGTGGATCTTTGTAGTTGTGAGAAGCGGTAGTGCAGTAGTTAGCGCACTGCACTACAAACCCGGAGATCCGCATTTAATTCACACTCAAGGCCAATATAAGTGGCAAATATTCAACTGTTCCTGGCCCTCCTTTACGTCTGGGAACACAAAGGCAGCCTGTGGGATGTTGGCCACCTATCCCCTTCCGTGTATGGCATGCCGTCCTTCAGCCAGATGTTTTAGTGTTTTGTTTTGTCAAATAAGAATGGACCACAGCATTTTCTAAGTTGAAAGTGAAAGACCATTCGGACATTTTACATGATGATGCAGTCATCGACGTTAAAGTGAAATTATCAACTCAAGATTGAAACGTTTTGTAAAGCTTAAAAGGCATAATTATAGCGCATTCGTGGTAGCCTATGTGCCAAGAGAACAGCCCGAATACCAAACACACTTATTAGACTCAGACTTTAGTTCAACACGTGAGGCTCAAGATCTGGTACAAGAACGAAAACAATTAAACTTATAGCTTTTAATTTCCTCATTTATATAATGTTATGTTACTTGAATTTCAACATCCAAGTGCTTTGTGGCGTGCTCAGTGGCCCAGCCATAGTGACATGCAAGTCACTTGGCACGGCACAACACTGCTGAAATGCAATCCATGTCTCTTGTAATTTGAAGACTTTTGAGTTCATTGTATTTGCGCCCTTATGCTTATTTTAACCTTCAATGGGAAAAACCAGAATGAAGTAACCCGCTTAAACTTGTTTTTGTCTGTGTCAGAGGCGATGCAGTCACCTATACACAACCATGCGTGCACATTAGGCGGTACACTGAGGTTATGCAAAGCAGTGCTGTTGTGCTCGAATTCTTTTGCCGATTACAAAAGTCACAAACAACTCAATCACGAATATATTTTCCCACCGCAGAGGATGATGTATGTATAGGAGCCATTTTGTCAATCTCCTGCTGGATGGGAGGGGGGGGGGGGGTATTTTGACCAGGCTTCACCATGCTGGTCAGTACAGATTTGAAGGTGAGGGGACCATCGACATGAAAACATATATAAACAGAGTGCGACAATGCATTTTGCTGAACTGCCCTCCGCGTTGATCACCATATATAACTATGCAGCAGCCCACAACACCCTCCTGACGCGCGTGAAGATTTATCATCCAAACCACTGTCAAGGCTCACAAACCTGCTGAGATTCTGGCGATACATCCTCGGTAATTTGGTCAAAATCAAAATAGGCCGTAAGTTTCATTATCAGCCGAGCGGCTGCTGACTTTTTCACACATACAAATTTAAGAAAAAAAACACGTTTTTTCTTGTTACAGCGAAACCAACAAAGCAAATTGTATTATTTGTAAATGAACAAATGCATGTTGATTAAATAAGTACAACAAAAACCCATGGCACAATGCATAATTTAATTAAACATTAAAACGGGGAATGCTTATGCTACATGATATGCATGTGAGCGCTCGTGAGTCGGGTGTCGTCCGTGGAAACTAATCGCCAGTTGTCAAACAAATTTGAGAACGGCATGGTGAAAGGGGGCAAGAATGCCCGATGCCCGATCCCGCAGACTGCGTTCCGAAAGCGCGCAGTATTCACGCGGTTCGGCATACACTGCTCATTTAATCGATGCGTCTGTGCGGTGTTTTGAATATCCCACCGGTAGTTTGAAATGCGTTGACCATTATTCCTCTTCATAATCAACGTTTTTGGGTTTAGATCGCGTTATTTATAAATGTGTCGTAACCCTCCACCACCCGAGTGTCACGTTGACAAAAGACAAATAGTTCACTGCTTTAGCCCACTGTCTTGAAGCTTGAAACCCCAACATTTACACATTGTTTTATTCCTCTTGTCTGCAGAACACCGTAATCGCAGCCGTTAGTGCGTACTTTGAACGACGGTGTCACGAAACTGTTTTGTTATGACACCTTGAAGACAATAGTGGAGCGGTCGCAGTGGTTAGAGATTCCCGGCCAGAGCAAACACCGAGTGGGGCCATGAATCGGCAGGCGACGTGGGGTGGGGTAAAGTGTGGGTGACTCCCAGCTCTTCCAACACAGCTTAGACAGCATGGAAAGAGTGCTATATAATACCCTATTGAGCAGTGGTACTCGACCTTTTTGTGGCTACTGTACCCCCTTGTTGAATTGTGTATAAACCGTGTATCCCCTTGCCTGACCCAACGCGGTTTTGAGAAATGAATATATGAATAATGAACATCAATATTTGAACCAGTTGTGCATTTTCTGAGGCATCCTAACTAGCTAGTAATTGCAAGCGAATATAAACACATTAAACGGACGTCTGCATTCATGGCGTTATGTGTTCGCGCTCGCTGGCTACTCTTGGAAACCACATTGTTTACGATCAATGAGTTTAGAACGGTCTTCTATATCGTTCTAGGATTAAAATGTTATCGTTATTTGATATTGGCAGATTAATGCATGATCATTCGCCAACGACTCGCATGTGAAATAATTTCACACATTTATAAATCACCTCACATACCCCCTCATATTTTGCCACATACCACCAAGGGTCCACGTACACCCGGTTGAGAACCACTGCTCTGGAGCACCCTCTCGAGAGCTGCTTGTAGTTGAGGCCCTACTGCCAACAGCGGCGTGAGCTAGCAATCGCAGGGCTGCATCTTTACCTTGTTATACTGGTAGGAACCTCCTTGTTACACCAGCCCACAGGGGATTATTGTGTCCGTCCGTCGTGCATCCAAAAATGGGAGGAGTGGGGCTGGGTGAGGAGGGTGGGGAGGCGCTGGGTGGGGCTGGGTGGGAGTGGTAGGGCTGGGTGGGGAGGGGCTGGTCACCCCGTGGTGCCCTTATAAAACTCAACGTTTAACCTACTCACGCCGGCTTGTGCCCGCCCTCAGTCGGCCATATTTGCGGAATACACCACGCCGCCGTTGACCCTAGCCATTGACCGAGCAACCCAACGTTCCTACCAGCTCCCTCCGCAGGAATGTGTTAACTTAAGGCACGCACATTAAGGCATGCTTCATTGGCTAAGCTTCTTCAATGGGAATTCAATTGTTGGCTCCCTGCAGATTGGCTCAGTGGTGAGCACGACCGGGCAGTTTGCCTGCTTCAACAAATGCTGCCGGAGCACACATGATACACGATACTCAGTGTGAGCGTCCAGCATCTTGTTGTCCTCCCCCGCACCTCAGATTAGCACGTTTGGCTAAGTACGGTTGCAAAAGGAGTTCAACAAATTAGTTTTTTTTGTATTTTAAGATGTTTTCAAGCAATTAACGAGTGTCTATACGTGTGGGAGATAACCTGGGCACCCGGGAAAACGATGTGTGAGGGGGCAACACCCCATACCCGAACAGATGGAAACAGATGGCGATTGGTCCACTTGTTGTACTGCCTTTGTCCTGGCAGGCCAAGGTTATGGCACCTCCTCGATGCCCACGGGAAGGGAATTTCACAACATCTGTGTGATCCACAAACCCTCGCTGCCTCAATTTGACGCTCCATATCTCACGGACTAATTCTATTACTTTACAGTGCACGTGGGAGTATATAAGTACAATACAATTCCATTTCAACTTGTATAGCGTCTAAATACTACGGCAAATGGAGATGCTTCGCAAAACATTGATTGAAACTGAAATAAGTAAAAAAAACGCATGGAAAACCTAAAACAAACTGCTAATGCTATTTTATAAATAAATACAAGATTACTTCTAGATTTGAAGCTTTCGTGACTGCAAGGATTCATATTCTTAGGTTTTTTTCGGTAAAGTCACGTAGGTAAAATAAAATTAATAAAAGTAAAATAAAAATAAAATGTAGAGTTGTTGCGGCTGAAATCGCTGCCAGGAAATGAGTCTTTGTTGTGTAGAACGGTTAACTGAGCCTATTGTTATGTAGAGGTGGTGCGGCTGAAATCTCTGCCAGTAATGCTCCAAATATGTGTAGTTAAATCTTTTTTACATGGTTAATAACATCTTTCCAATGATTACTAAGTTTGTACCCATCATCACGGTTGAAATTATGTCTGTGTTTGTATATTTGGATGGCCTCGTGTACAAACCTTTGATGGTAGCCAGGAGGCTGGCAGAGCACCTTAGTCTCAGAAAAGACAATTTCATGAGAGCCCACAGCGTTGTAGCAATGATCGGCAACGGCGGAAAGAATCAGTTTTGCCGTGTTTCAGATCTGACTTGTGCTCGCGGACACGATCAGAGATGACGTTTCGTTTCTCCAATGTAGCAATCACCACAACTGCAACTCAGTTTGTAGACTCTAGGGTATTGTAAGTCAGGAATGACATCTTTCACAGATGGAATTAGATCATGGATTTTATGTACTGTACTGAATCGGACTTGAATCTTATGTTTGTTTAGAATTTTGGAGATCTTTTTGGTCACGCCTGCTATGTATGGCAACGTGATAGTTTTGATCGGAGTTTCATGTGGCTGTTTCTGTATGGTGGGAGAAACAGCTTGGCGGATGGTGCGGTTAGAGTATCCGTTCATCCTGAGGGCCCGATGTACATGTCTTAATTCACTGGCCAGGTGGTGTTGGTCAGAAATGCCATGAGCTCTGTGGTATAGCGTTTTGATGAGAGAATTCTTTTGAGATGGGTGGTGGTGGGAATCAGGTTTCAAATAGGAATCTGTGTGGGTGGCTTTCCTGTAGACAGAATGTCCCAAGGATCCGTCAGGTCTCTTCTCAAATAGAAAAAAAAGAGAAAAAAGAGAGATGATATTGTCATCCTCTCGGCAGACAAGGGCAATGCCACGGTCATCATGGATAAAGATTCATACAACAACAAAATCCTGGACCTACTTAATGATGGGAGTTACTCCAAAATTAAAAACGATCCTACTAACAGCCTAACGACAAAAACTAACAAAATCATCACGAGTTCGACTTCCCTAATCGAACCAATCAAACGTCCCTCTCTAAAACCATCGGCGGCAAGACCTCCCAGACTCTATGGTCTTCCCAAGATCCATAAAGAAGGCACCCCGCTACAACCCATCGTGTCGACGATCAACTCTCCTACCTACAAACTGGCCCAGTTTCTATCAGATACTCTGCTTCCCTTCAGGCAAGACCTCTTCGGCAGTACTCAATTCAACCCAATTAGTCTCTATGGTCAAGGACATGGTACTATCTCCTGATGATATCCTTGTCAGTTTTGATGTAGTATCTCTGTTTACCAAGGTCCCCGTACCTGACACCCTAACAATAATTGAGGACTTGGTCCAACATGGATTGAATTCGGATGTACCTGTGCTGGTTAGGCATTGCCTCACCAACACTTATTTTACCTGGAATGGCACCTTCTGCAAACAGAATGAGTGTACCCCTATGGGCTCTCCCTTGTCACCAGTGATAGCCAACATGTTCATGGAAATTTTTGAATCAGACACCATCCAGACATCCACCCTGCGTCCTTCCTTGTGGAAGAGGTATGTGGATGACACTTTCGTAATTTGGCCACATGGCCTCCCAGCATTGAACCACTTCTTGGACCACACCAATTCCAGACACCCATCCATCAGATTCACCATGGAAGTGGAGAAAGATGGTAAACTACCATTCTTAGATATTCTGTTTGAGAGGAGACCTGACGGATCCTTGGGACATTCTGTCCACAGGAAAGCCACCCACACAGATTCCTACTTGAAACCTGATTCCCACCACCACCCATCTAAAAATAATTATCTCATCAAAACGCTATATCACAGAGCTCATGGCATTTCTGACCAAGACCACCTGGCCAGTGAATTAAGACGTACATCGGGCCCTCAGGATGAACGGATACTCTGACTGCACCATCCGCCAAGCTGTTTCTCCCACCATACAGAAACAGCCACATGAAACTCCGATCAAAACTTATCACGTTGCTATACATAGCAGGCGTGACCAAAAAGATCTCCAAAATTCTAAACAAACAAGATTCAAGTCCGATTCAGTACAGTACATAAAATCCGTGATCTAATTCCATCTGTGAAAGATGTCATTCCTGACTTACAATACTCTGGAGTCTACAAACTGAGTTGCAGTTGTGGCGATTGCTACATAGGAGAAACGAAACGTCATATCTCTGATCGGGTCCGCGAGCACAAGTCAGATCTGAAACACGGCAAAACTGATTCTTCCGCCATTGCCGATCATTGCTACAACGCTGTGGGCTCTCATGAAATGGTCTTTTCCGAGACTAAGGTACTCTGCCAGCCTCCTGGCTACCATCAAAGGTTTGTACACGAGGCCATCCAAATATACAAACACAGACATAATTTCAAACGTGATGATGGGTACAAACTTAGTAATCATTGGAAAGATGTTATTAACCATGCAAAAAAGATTTAACTACACATTTGGAGCATTCTTGGCAGCGATTTCAGCTGCACCACCTCTACGTAACAATAGGCTCGGTCAACCATTCTACACAAGACTCATTTCCTGGCAGGGATTTCAGCCGCACCACCTCTACATAACAATAGGCTCATTTCCTGGCAGCGATTTCAGCCGCATCACTTCTACATAACAAAAGGCTCAGTCCCTTTTACACGCACCTTTACATCATCCGCACCTAGTTTACACAACAAAGGCTCATTCCTAACAGCGTGCTTCAGCAGCACCGAACCTCACAAAAATAATATTCAGGGCCTACCTTGGCTCCTCCCACCCTCAACCAGTATATACACAAGGACTGTTTTCTTGGAATTTCTCTCACTTGATACAGCTATCGTGCTGTGACGGTTCCACCTGAAGACGGAAGCTTGTGTTGCCTCCGAAACGTCGTGATTTTTATTTTATTTTTATTTTACTTTATTAATTTTATTTTACCTACGTGACTTTACCGAAAAAACCTAAGAATATACAACAATACTACCAACCACATAAAACACTGGCATTAAGTTACTGCAAAATAATAAAATCAATGAAATCGTAAAACCTACAGCGTAAATGGACAATTTCTAGTCAAACGACTGGACGGTACAACAATGGATTATGCTATTGTATGCATAGTGGCCACCGATAAAAAAAATACCCTCTAATCCTGCTTAGCTTTTGACATCTGATATTATCAGGTGCATTCCGGGTATATTTGTCATAGCTTGTGCAATTATGCCCTCAAATGGCCTCTGCTACTTCTTGTGCGCAGGCTGTGGCACGTTCACAATGGAGGACACGTGATTCAAATATGCAGCGCCATTCTCTTTGTTCCAATTGCACATTTAGTTATAGCCAGGTTGTCCACCATGAATAGGGAGTAATTGGCCCTACTAATCTATTAACTCATCTAAGCCAGATTTAATGTTTCGCAATTCTGCCTTTTCAGTTAAAAAATAATGTATTATTAACCGCCTTCACAAGCCATGAAAATGCTCCGAATTAGTAACGAGCGTTGCCCATTCATTTTCAGTAGTCACCTTAAAAAAATCTCATGACTGTATGTGTAAATATATTGACCGTACCAAATCAATGAGTATGCAATTTGTGTGTTTTTGGGGGGTAATTTGTCATTTCAATGATGAGATAAAGACTTTTACCACGCTGGTCAGTGAGGATTTGTGAAGGGGAATCACAGGAGTCGCCAGAGGGACTAGCCACATAATGTTGCCTTGCGATTATAAGGAGGCAGACGCTAGACTGCTGATACAGATGCCAGCGGCTTTTGGATAACTATCGGACAAAGACGGTCACTGCATCGCGCACTTTCAGATGCACTTGTGCGCCCGTCTGGAACGCTCTTCCGATATTAGGGCGGCCACTGGAACTGTGCACTTTTAAATATAAATTGAAAACTCATTTCTTTAGGATTGATTTGAGATTTTTAAATTTCGATTTAAAGCTTTCGTGACTGCAGGAATTCATCTTCTT
>JAAXLI020001765.1:0-19026 GCA_014621495.2 Entosphenus tridentatus
GCACTATCAGAGTATTGAGAGCTCGGGGTAAGCATTTACACTATGAGACCTCCTTTACCAGTGGCAAAATATAGTAGTAGGTTTTTACCCTTTAAACTGGTACAAAACTGACACCTCTATACAAGGCATCATGTTTGCAATAACCACAACACAAGCAGTCAAAATGCAAACTAACTGATTACTAACGTAGCTATAATCACAATAAAACACATTCCAACTGATTACTAATCTACAACTCGCATCGTAACAACTGCCTGATTACTAATCTAGTATATAATTACAATAACCCCCCCCTCCGCCTCAAATCGTTGCACCTGATGAGTTGATGAGTTAATGATGACGTCACCCTGTTGCTGCTCTATATAAGACCGGGAGACAGAGCAGAGCCTCACCATTCTGGCAAATCGCCCGATGAGGAGGGGCCCCTGGCTTGCCAGGGGGGACACCAGGAGCATCGAGGTGATCCTTCCAGCCCGTCCGGATCTCAAGTGAGACCTAGCCACCAGCCCCGTGGCCTGCGGGGGCCCTGACCGTGTGGCCAGGGATGACCACGCTGCCAAGAAGCGGGGACTGTTGGAGAATGGAGACAGAGATTGCAACAGACGAAGAAAGGAAAAGGCGAAAGTCAAGGACCAAGAGGGCCACCCGAGTTGCTGAAGGAGACCGGGATGACCGAGCCGCCCAGCTTATGCCCGCAGCAGATGAAAAGGAAGCAGGGAGAGCAACAAGAGCAACGAGTGCCACCTGCACTGCTGACGGAGCCTGGAACGACCGAGTCGGCCAGACGGTGACTGCAGAAGAAAAGAAGAAGACGCAGAGGACCACCGACACCACCTGCGCCGCCGGAGGGGACTGGGGTAACCAGACCGACCTGCCAGCAGCAGGGGGTGGCGTGGAGGAGGCACGGGGACGGGTGGAGAGGAGTGCGGCGGAGGCACGGCAGAAGGAGAGGATGGAGGAAAGGGAGGGGAGGGCGGAAGCTGATGGAGTGGGTGAGCGAGGCCGAGGAGAAAAAGGTATGGCGTCGGGAGGCAAAGAGGCGGGCGCCCCCGAGCGGAGGGTGTGGAACGAAGACAGGGAGATGCCAGCAACCCTGGGGCAGTGGGACGCCCGGAGGGAGAACGCGACAGTGGACGTTGGACCGGTGGGAGTTGGGAGGCCCCGGGAACGAGCCGGGAAATGGCGAGGAGGGGCAGGGGCGAGTCTGACACCACCTCATGTCAAACGACATAATTGTGTCAGAGTAGTGATGAAGGACGAAGTAGCAGAAGAAGTAACCATCGACCGAGCGACCTTTGTACGGTCAATAATGATGGGCTTGCTACAAATAGAGCCAACAGACTTGTACTGTTTGATAACCCTGCCGGGAGGGAGGGCGTTTGATATAAGCTTCAACTCAAGCCCCCTGCTACAAAGATTTATGACCCGCTTCGAGGAAAAAGCGGAGGAGAAGCCATTGACATCAATGAAGCTACAACTGTTATCAGAGCTCGACACGAAGGTGGTGACTATTTTCCTATATAATGAAGCCCTACATGACCATGACGTGGAGGTCTGGCTAAGACAGCACTGCTCGGTACTGTCGAGCTGTAAAAAGGTGAGGGACTCACTGGGGATATGGACAGGGGCAAGACAATGGAGGGTGCGGCTGAAAACAGAGGGAGGGGCCTTGAGACACATCCCGAGTGCCCTGAACATAGGAGGCAACCGGGGATATGTTGTGTATGCCGGACAACCTAAACTGTGTAGGAGGTGTGGGGGAAGCGGTCACCTGGCCGAAGCATGCAAGACAAAGGTCTGCTACAGATGCAAGGCACTGGACCACGAGGTAGAAGAATGCAGTGTTCCGGCACAATGTAACCTCTACGGTAGTCGAGAACATCTCTACAAAAATTGTCCGGAGTCGTACGCCAACAAGGTTAGGGCGTATAGGGTAGGAGGAGCGGGGGATGAGGAAGGGGGTGGGACCAAACTGGACCCGGTTAAGGAACTGGTGAGGGAAGAACGAGGGGAGGTGGCGGTGCAGCAGCTACCAACGACGGACGGTGGGGGAGAAGGGGAGAGGCATGCAAAAAGAGCAGAATCGACATCGAGCGAGCAGGAAGGGGGGATGGCGGGGGAGGGGAGCAACGGCATGGGCAGCATCTCCGACACGACTGTGGATGACTGGGCGGAGGCGGTGGAGGAGGATGAAGGAAAAGGGGAACGACAGCAGGAGGAAGGCGATAGCGAGACATGGGAGGGACCAATCGGAAGGGAAAGGAGGAGACAGAGAGCCCCAAAAAGAGTCGCCCCTTCAGACAACACGGAACCCTTGGACTCCTCGCTGGACACGGAGGCCTCGAGAGAGGGGATAAAGGAAATGGTGGGGAGCCGGCGCAGGGGGAAACCCTTGAGAGCAAGGGGCAAAATGAAATCACGGGAACTGGCGAATGAAGACTGCTACGGAGGGCGAGCGGAGAAGGCCGTTTCGGACTGAGACGCATCCCAACATGGATCTTTCCGTGGCATCCGTAAATGTGAGAGGCTTGAAGGGAAAGGGAAGGAGAGGAGCAATAATACAACTACTACAGGCTTCCAAGTGGGAGGTGGTCTTCCTCCAGGAATGCCACCTACCATACACCCTGGGCCGGGAGGAGCTGTTGGAGAGCTGGGATGGCTACTACTTTTGGTCCGGGAGTAATGAAAATCGATGCACGGGGGTGGTTACCCTCCTAGGCAGGAGGAGTATACAGATAGTCGGATCCCAAGAGGTGATCCCGGGCCACCTCCATTATGTGGACGTGTCTTATGGAGAGGCAGACCTGAGACTAATAAATGTGTACGCCCCCACGACGTGCACAGAAAGAGTGGACCTATAAAATAATGTAGCGACCCTGCTCGTGACGAGATGGCAAGTCATAATGGGGGGTGATTTTAACTGCCCGTTGTGCCTGGCAGACCTATTATCGGTGGCGGGGAGGAGGAGGCTCGACCCTTCCTCTAGGAAGTTGAAGGAGTTGATAGAGGATTTTAAAATGACTGACACCTTCAGAAAGGTACACCCGGTAAGACCAGGATACACGTGGTCGGATAAAGGCGGTAGAACGCAATCACGAATAGATTTCATCTTTGTGTCTGCCAGTGTGAAGGTGGATGGAGCAGACCTGGAACCCTTCCCCTTGTCAGATCACAATTTGGTGAATGCAAGGCTCGGTATTCCAGGCGGCCTGAAGATGGGGAAGGGAACCTGGAAAATGAATGTAAGCCTGTTGGAAGACAGAAGGGTCGTGGAAGACTTTGTAAGGAAGTGCGAAGACTGGACAACCCTGCAGGAATGTTTCGCCACGAGGGTGGAGTGGTGGAGCATGGTGAAGGGCCGGATAAAGGCCCTCTTCCAGACACATAGTAGAAGGAGGAGTGTAAACAGGGAACTGCAGCTGTGGAACGCTAGAATCGAGAAGAAGCTCAGGTTACTTGAGCTGGGATTCCCGGTGGGTGAGGATATACGGAGATTAAAGGGAAGGTTATCCTCGGTATTGGAGAAAAGAGTCAAACAAATGGCATTCAGGGCAACGGAACAGGGAGAGAAATGTACGAGTTTCTTCTTTAAGAAATGCAAGGCAGGTGACAACACACTTAGGGAATTTGTGAGTCCGGTCAAAGGCAGGCAGGCAACGACAGAGGGTATGATAGAGATAGCGGAGGAGTACTATGGGGAGTTGTATGGGAGGAAGGGAACGGATAAGGGAATAAGGGAGGCACTACTAGGGGAGCAAAGACATGAGGTTAAGGACCCAGAGGCACTGGGAGGGAGGATCCAGATGGAGGAAGTAGAGGAGGCAGTGAGGAGGCAAAATAGGAATAGGACGCCAGGACTGGATGGAATTCTAGCAGAATTCTATATTACATTCTGGGATTTAATGAAAGGGGACATGCTGCAGATGTATAGGGAAATGCTGGAGGGTGGACTGATGCCAGAAGAAATGTGCGAGGGGCTCATCACGCTGATGTATAAGAAGAAGGGGGAACGGAGAGAGTTGGGAAACTGGCGTCCAGTTACGCTCCTGAACTCGGATTTACAAGATCATGGCAAAAATAGCTGCGACGCGCCTGGGGATGGTGGTGGAGGGAGTAGTCGAACCCTACCAGACGTGTGCGGTGCCAGGAAGGAGGATTTCGGACTCCCTAATTTTATTAAGGGAGGCAATAGAGGTAGAAGGAGAGAGGGGATGCCCCCTAGGGCTTCTTAGCCTGGATCTTGACAAGGCTTTCGACCGCCTCTCGCACGAGTACATGTTCGCAGTGTTGGAAAAAATAGGGGTGAGGGGACCCTTGGTCGATTGGGTGAGGCGTCTTTACCAAGGGCTCAAGACCAGACTACTGATAAATGGGGAGCTCTCGGGGACAATTCCAGTAGAGTCAGGGGTGAGACAGGGGTGCCCGATGTCCGCGGTTCTATTTGTAATGTGTATGGAACCCCTTGCACAGGCAATGAGAAACAATGAGGAGATTAAGGGAGTGACCATCCCCGGGAATAAGGAACAGGGGAAGGTGGTGCTATATATGGATGACGTAGTCGTGCTCTGTAGGGACGTGGCATCAGTGTGGGGGGCCATGAAGGAGACAAACCGCTTTGGCCTGGCCTCCGGATTGAAAGTGAACGCGAGAAAGAGCGAATTGATGGCCTTCGGGGACCCGAGACTATTTGAGGGCCGGCCGCCTGAGTTGGGGATAAAAACGGAGGAAGTCAAGGTCTTGGGAGTGTCCTTTTGCCGAGAGAGGTCGGCGGAACGAAACTGGGACGTGAGGATAAAGCAGGTAATGGGACAGTTAGGCAAGTGGGCCGGGAGACGGCTCACGATGGAAGGGAGGATTCTGGTAGTGAGGGTGGTGGTTTTACCAACACTCAACTACCTCGCATATGTGTACCCGCCAGGTAGGAGGGAGGCAAGAATCCTGGAATCGCTGTTGTTTAGATTAATTTGGGGAGGCGGGATGGATAGAGTGAAGAGGGTGGTGATGTGTAAACGCGTCGAGAACGGGGGGAAGGGCGCCCCAAATATTGCACGTGTGCTGTCCTCAATTTTTGTGTGCAACACCTTGAGGCTATTTTTTTCCGAAGAGCCCCGGGGGAAGGCCGCTTGTTATTTAAGGTATCGCCTGACGTGGCTCCTGAGGGGGCTTGGGATGACCCAATTACCGGCGGGCACGCCCTTGGCCTGGCCACAAGGATGGCTGAATGCGGCGGTAGGAGACTACATAAAAAAGTACAATTTGAGTCAGAGAGGGGGACCGTGGAACTCCAAGGAGATACTGGCCGAAATAAATTAAGGGGAGGCTTGCGAGGGGGTGATGGGCGCAAAGAGGACTATGTACTGCCAAGTGTGGAAGAACATCTCATCAACGGCACTCACAAAAGAACAGAGATCTGTCCTGGTTGGCGGTATGGGATAGATTAGCGACGAGGGGCTTCATGTTTTCCCGCCGAATGGCACATTCGCCCAAATGCCCGAGGGGCTGCAGCACAGACGAGGACGCGGTGCACGTCATGGTGAAGTGTCCCTTCGCACAGGAGGTGTGGAGACTGAGCGGTCTGCTGTTGTCTTGGTTTTACCCGTCGCAGGTGACAAGCCGGGACATTATGTGGGGAGTCTTAAGGGAGGTGCGGGGAGATAACAGAGATCGAACGTGGGCCATAATAGGCGCGACAAAGGAAGCCTTATGGGGAGCCCGCAGAAAAGAGTTGGATGGGTCCCCTATATCACCTTTGGGGGTGTGCTACTGGGCGAGGAGGTTGTTAGAAAGAGTGATCGAAGTAGATCGGGTTAGGCTGGGATACAAAGCCGCAAGTGTGAAGTGGAAATGGCCCCTACCCGGCGTAGAGTAGCGAGGGGACTGGCGGGTATAGAGAAGGAGGGCCATGCACATGTTAACTGGCCTGCTAAATCATATGGGCGAGGAATATACGTGTTCGATCCGGGGAAGGCGATGCGATAGAACAGCGCACGGGTGTATGGTGGTAATAAATGTATATAAGGGGCATGGGACTGTGTGCGATATGGCGGCGAGCTTTTTCTGCTGAATTATATGTGAGTGGAGCCCGCGGATGTGACGGAGACTCGAAGGTGCCGATCGAGGCGCCCGGAAAAGAGTGTTTTTCAGTACTCGTTTTGGTTTCTTTGTACTTGCTGAGAAGTTAATCAAACTTTTAAATCGGCAATTACCAGCGAAACGTCACAGTGCTACTCAAACATTGTAAATGTTGTGGTTTCACGCTTCAACACACCGGTGGGCTAAAGCAGTGAACTATTTGTCTTTTGTCAACGTGACACTTTTTACTGATTGGCCGTGTCGGTGGTGGAGGCTTATGACATATTTATAAATAACGCGATCTAAACCCAAAAACGTTGATTATGAATAACCCGGAAAACTCAGCTTGTCTGAGCCTGGGCATTGTGGAACCCCTGGTGGAGGAAATTCCACCAAAAGGGTATTTGGACCTTCCACTTCAACCAGGACCATCTCCAGTCGTCTTGACTACGTCTTGCCACTGGGTACAGATGGTGGCTGGTCGAGAGAGAGTGAGGTTTACGCTGCGCAAATCACCCTCGCTTCAATCCAAGTTCTCTGCGCAAGGCATGGCACTGTTTTACCATCGTCATTATCCAAGTTCTGTGGCGATGGGCGAGCGACGAAGCAGCAGGCACGGATATGCTGGAAGCTGTAGCCGCAAACCTACACGCAGGCGGCTCAGGATATTGGTCGTTCGCTCACTGGACCGAAGCAGCAGTGAGGTCCAGCAGCACCCTGAGTGACTGAGCAGCCCTATTCAGGATCACACTGCTCACCTCCGTAGTAAGGAAAGGGATAGAAAAGGTACCCTAAACATTGCCTGCTTCGAAACATCCTGGCCAGCCTACCGCAGCTGGCGGGATCTCATACCTGTGGTCGAAACACAAAAAGAAAAACAAATAAAATGAAAAAGACCAAAGTGATACCACTCAACTCAAAGACAATGCACCATCAGAGCTCGGGGAAAAGCATTTACACCATTGGTACCTCATTTGCCAGTAAAAAATATGATCATTGTTTTTTTACCCTTTTACCTGGCAACAAAACTGACACCTTTTTAAATCCTTTATATTAAGTTCACTTGCTTGCTTGCTTGTGCGCTTACGACCGTGCAAATCATTCGGTCGTTTTTTAACCCACTTCCCGTGATCCAATCGAGCTGACATTTTGCACACAGACTCGTTGTGCGTGACAATTTATTTTCGTGAAATTTTTTTTAAAAATGTTTCCACTTTTTATGAATTTTTTTTTCATATTTAATTTAAAATACCAATGTGATAAAAATTTAACTCTTACTCAAGAAAAACAGAAATGAATAATAAAATAAAACCGATGCCACGCATATAAAGGATTTATAGTGAAAAACTTTGTTTTTACTGGTTATTTTTTTTTGCTTACCCATTGTCTTTGAGTTGTACGCCTTTTGGCGTCATCTGGTCCAACCCATGTGAGACTAGGCTCTAAGGAAAGCTGTCTCGGGTGTGGACCAATCAACTTCAAGGACAGTGCATACATGATCAGAGTTATGTTTTTTGTTTGCATTATGACTGCAGGTATTGTGGTCTATGCAAACATGACTCCTCGTAAAAAAAGGTGTCAGTTTTGTTGCCAGATAAAATGGTAAAAAACCAATTATCATATTTTTTACTGGCAAATGAGGTACCAATGGTGATACCACTCACTGTTGGCGCCTGGAATGTGCGCACTTTGGTGGACACATCCGGATCAAAAAGACCTGAGAGACGCACCACCCTCGTGGGCAGAGAACTAGCCAGATACAATGTGGATGTTGCTGCCCTTAGTGAGACCCGACTGGCCAATACTGGACAGGTGACTAAAGTGGGTGCAGGTTACACATTCTTCTGGAGTGGACGAGGCCAGGAGGAGAGACGTGATGCTGGTGTTGGTTTTGCAGTAAAAAACCACCTGGCCAACCAACTGGCAAGCCAACCCAAGGGGATAAACGACCGTTTAATGACCTTAAAGCTCCACCTATTGGGTAAAAAGGAGGCCACCATCATCATCAGTCCCTATGCCCCTACCATGAACAACTCTGACGAGATCAAAACCAAGTTTTACAATGACCTGGAAGTCATTATTGCTGCCACAGCCAGCTCTGGCAAACTCCTGATACTTAGTGACTTCAATGCCAGAGTTGGAAGTGACCATCAATCATAGAATGGAGTCATAGGTGCACACAGCTTTGGAAAATGTAACAGCAACGGTTTTCTGCTGCTGAAGACATGCTCTGAATTTGACCTGCTCATCACCAACACAATATTCCAACTACCAAAGCGCAAGAAAACTTCATGGATGCATCCTCGTTCACACACCACTGGCACTTGATTGACTACGTCATCATGAGGAAGAGCGACCGGCACGATGTCAGGGTGACCAAGGCAATGTGTGGTGCTGAATGTTGGACTGACCATCGTCTCATCTCCAAACTTAACTTCCGGATTAAGCCTCCCAGACGCCCACAAGGAAAAAGACGTGTCAAGCGTCTTAACATCACTCGCCTACAACAGGAACACACCAGACTGGCCTTTGTTGAGGCTCTAGAGTCTATGATGGTCTAGAGTCTAGACCATCACCTGGAGTCTTTAAGCTTCGAGCATACAGACGCTGAGGCAGACTGGACTGCTCTCAAGGCCATGTTGCATTCTACAGCCTTTGAATCACTCGGTGCTCCCATACGTACAAATCAAGGATTGGTTTGATGAGAACGATGCAGAAATCCGAGCACTTCTTGACGAAAAACATCGCCTGCATAAAGCATATCTGAATGACAGCAGCTCAAGCTTAAATAAAACTGCCTTCCTCAACATTCGCAGGGTTGTTCAGCAGAGACTCCGAGTCATGCAAGACACCTGGCTGTGGGCAGAAGCTGAGGAGATTCAGTTCTACGCTAACAGTAACAACACCAAGTGCCTCTATGATGCGCTCAGGCAGGTCTATGGTCCGCAACAATCAGGAACTTCACCTCTCCTGAATGCAGATGGAACAACACTCCTCACAGAGAAGGACAAAATACTTGCAAGGTGGGCTGAACACTTCAGCGCAGTCCTCAACCAGCCATTATGCATAAATGAGGAGGCAATTGCGAGACTGCCTCAAGTTGAAATAAACCACTCCCTTACTGTTCTACCATCCATTGAGGAAATCAGAAAATCCATAAGCCTCCTCTCTTCAGTCAAAGCTCCAGGGTCCGATGCTATTCCAGCGGAAATCTACAAGGCTGGAGGGCCTCGCTTAGTCGAGAAACTGACCGACCTCTTCCAGTCTCTGTGGAAATTAGAAGCCGTTCCCCAAGGAGTTCAAGGATGCCTCTATAATCCATCTCTATGTAGGACTCGTACTGACGCGACAGCTTCTTTGTCTTTCCTTGGTTCTTTATTAACTTATATAGTTCCACATCTCTTCCGTCGACATCACTCAACGTTCCTCCGTACACTCCAACTCACAACTCCCCGTCTACATCACTCAATGTCCCTCCGCTGGCTTCGCTCGCTCTCCTATGCTCCTCCAGCGATTCTCCAATCCGCTGTCTCTCTCTCTCTCCAGCTCGGCGGCTCTTTGTTAACTCTGTCGTCCCACTCCGTCGTAACTCTCCGTCGTCTCTCTCTCCACTCAGGTCCGTTACTCCGCTGCTACCCTACGCTGTACTCGCTCCATCCACTGCTACTCTATACTGTATTCTCTCTATTCACCGCTACCTTATACTGCACTCTTCCTATCCACTGCTACCTTAAATTGTACTCCCTCTGTCCACTGCTACCCTATGCTATACTCACTATATCCACTGCTCCGTCTCTCCATCCGTTCGTATCTCGTCCCAGGCACCAACTCCCCGTTTCATTCCACGCTTTCCACCTTTATCCCTGAACTAATTACCCTTAATTAATTGGGTCATCCCCCGCGACGCCACTCGCCCCCAACCCCCGGTGCCACGTTGTGTTGTTGTTCCAGACACGCCGACGACAATTCCAGACACCCATACCTCTCGTCCAATCACCGGCCTGCGTCCTCAATTACCCCCGGCCACCTGCAACCCCATTAACTATCACGCGACCTTAATAAGTACAATAACAACAGTAAGTCGATCAGCGCCCTGTGTCCTCGTTTGCCCTCACTGTCCGCCACGTGCACGCATACCGACCCAGCTTGTGACGCGTGTTTCTCAAGCCCTACATCTATAAGAGGAAAGGCAATCGGCAGGCCTGCAACAACCATAGAGGCATCTCTATACTATCAATCGCTGGCAAAATCTTGGCAAGAATCCTTCTGAACCGCCTAATTGTCCACCTAGACCAGGGTCTGCTACCTGAGAGTCAGTGCGGTTTCAGAAAAGACCTCGGAACCACTGACATGGTATTTACAACTCTTAGGTTTTTTCGGTAAAGTCACGTAGGTAAAAAATTAAATTAATAAAAGTAATAATAGAAATAAAATAAGAAAAAATTACGACGTTTCGGAGGAAACACAAGTCTCCGTCATCAGGTGGGACCGTCACAGCTATATTTGCTGTATCAAGTGAGGCAGAGATTCCAAGATACAAGTTCTTAAATACAAGTTAAGGGGGAGGAGGGGCGGGGGGGTTATCAGAATGTGGTAGCCAATGAATGTAACGTATTGGGAGGGGGGGGTGGGGCTAAAAGAGAACAAGAGGTGTACGTGTACGTGGACCTGTTTGTGCACAAGCACCTGTTGGTGCACATGATAGAAGAGAACGAAAATGCCCATGTTTTTTTACCCAGTGTTGGCTGACAATCAAATACAAAAAAGGAGAGTACTGTTACAGGATAAATGCCAAGAACAAAATGTTGATCTATATATGGCTTTCATTGATTTAACAAAAGCATTCGACACAGTCAGCCAGGAGGGCCTATGGAAAATCATGGCCAAGTATGGATGTCCAGACAAGCTCATTGGCATTGTGCGCAATCTCCATGATGGTATGATGGCCAGCGTCAGAGACCAGCAAGAACTCTCTGATCCGTTCCCAATCACAAACGGGTGAAGCAAGGCTGCGTTTTAGCACCAACGCTCTTCATCATGGTGTCCTCTGCCATGCTGCAAGACTCATTCCAGAACCACAACACCGGGATTAGCTTCATCTACCGTTTTGACGGTGGGCTATTCAATCTTCGGAGGATGCAAGCCAAGACTAGAGTGGAGGAAGTCACTGTTCGAGAACTTTTGTTTGCTGATGACTGTGCTCTGGCTGCTGGCTCAGACAAAGATGTACAGGACAATATGGACCATTTCTCCCCAGCTTGTAACAACTTCGGCCTAACAATCAGCACAAAGAAGACTGAAGTCCTATACCTACCTGCTCCTGGGAAACCCTACAATGAGCACCACCATCTTTGTGAATGGGCAAAAGCTTTCAGCCGTTGACAAGTTTACTTACCTTGGTAGTACTCTGTCTCGCACTGTGCACATAGATGTTGAAGTTAACATCAGGATTGTCAAGGCCAGTGCAGCGTTTGGACGTCTACGGGACTCGGTATGGGACAGGACTGGCATCAAGCAGGAGACAAAACTGAAGGTCTATCGGGCTGTTGTCTTACCAACTCTTCTGTATGGTTGCGAAGCCTGGACAGTTTACCAGCGCCATGCCAAGAAATTGAATCATCTCCACTTGAGCTGTCTGAGGAAACTGCCGAGGATCAAGTGGCAAGACACAATCCCTGACACGGAAGTTCTCAGCAAGGCCAATATCCCCAGCATCTACGCCTTGCTTGCGAAGGAACAGCTTAGATAAACTGGCCACGTGACCAGAACGCCCTGCGCTAGACTTCCAAAACAAGTCTTCTTTGGCGAGCTGAAGAATGGCAAGCGAGCGCAAGGTGGCCCCAAAAAGCGCTACAAGGACACCCTTAAAACTTCCTTGAAGAGCTTTGGATTCGACCTGAAAATCTGGGAACCCCTAGCACAGGACCGACCTGCTTGGAGAAGAAAATTACAGGATGGTGCAGTCCTCTGTGAGAGTAGGAGAAGCTCCTGTGCCATCTTGAAGAGGCAGCAGCGCAAATCTACCAAGGAAGGACTTGTGGCTGCACCTCAGAGCTCTACATCCTCCCTGACCTGTCCAGTGTGCCACAGAGAATTCCGGGCTCGGATTGGCCTGTTCAGCCATCTGCACACTCATCAAAACCCAACAAAATGACAAACGTGCCATGGTCATTATCAACTATGATGGACGAACAAGAGAGAAGAGAGAGAGAGATGTGTGTGTATTTCTCTGTGTGTCTCTGTGTTATCTCTCTCTGCGTGTGTGTCTGTCTATGTGTCTCCGGTTCTGTGTTTTATCTCTCTCTCAAATTTAGCAATCTCTGGAAGAACGTAATCAACCAGGTAGGGTGTTGCCTGTTATGTTAGCTGACTCTCTGTGTTGTATTGCATTATATTTATAAGAATACTAGGTTTGTTTTCACTTTCATTCATACCTGATGATGATTGCTTGCGTTGCAATCGAAACGTCGTATGCTATTATTTAATTTATTATTTTCTCTCTCTACGTGACTTTACCGAAAGAACCAAAGAGTGTGGGAGGTGTATAAAAGGCAGACCTCTCTACAGGCTCGGGGCCAGTTGAAGACAGAAGCAAGAAGACCGGCCAGAGAGGACCCTGGGCCTCTAGCCCCGCTGCCCTTGTCAGGGCCGGGACTCTGTGTGGCTCAGTGGTGAGACCCTGGGAACCCCTGGCCCGACGTCCTTGTGAGGGCTGGGTCCGAGTGGGCCAGTGGTCGGAACCCGCACCCTGGCTAGGTCGGGTTAAAGTAGCCTCCCCTAGGCAGCCGGAGCCAGAGGACCCAGAGTAGTAGTCGTGTATTAGGGCACGTTAGCCCGGAGGCAGTACCTCCCTAGGCAATGGTGATAGAAGGGCCGTTGCCCTGAGTGTGCCGGGTTGTACTGCCGAGCATCGTGTTAAATAAATAGTGTTGCCTCCAAGATCCGTCTCCAACGTCTCCAGAATCCACAACGCTAAATTTGGTGTCAGAAGTGAAAAATGGACACGTCGGACAGCACGTACCCGCAGCCCGGACAGCGACGGCGGCGATCGTGCAGAAGCGTGGGCGGCGACTCCGCCCGTGGATGGCATCGTGCTGCTGGCCGAGCAGCCACCCACTTCGCCGCCCACCTCTTCCCTGCCGTCACGGAGCCCGCTAATGGAGACGCATCTCCGCCTCACGGAGCTGCTCCAAGCCATTCTGGGCAGCATCCACCAGGCGGAATCGGCTGCGGTGTTGGGGGAGATGGGGTAGCATCTATCGGATGCCGCAACTGCGGTGCCCGCCATAATTTTTGAAATTTCCGCCACGGCGGGAGGAACTTCCGCTGGGCGCGCGGTGGCCGCTGGGGGCCACGTGACGACGGCGTCCAACCAGGTGGCGCCGCGTCATCGGCGCTGCGACCGCTTCCAGTGAGCGACATCTTGGCGGCCGTGGGAGCTCCTGGATCCGCGGCAGCCACCTCTTCATCGCTGGCCGGAGGTCGCACCGCCGACGTCCAGCAACTCCTGCCGGCGTTGACGGCGTTTTCAGCAGCGGGAGGCGACTGGGCGGCCTTCCAACGCTGGTTCGTCTCCCACATGGAGATTGTCGGCTGGTCGGAGGATGAGGTGCTCTGCGCCCTCCCGGCTATGCTGGACGACGATGCCCTCGCCTCCCTCATCACAGTGCCTCCAGCCAATCGCTCCACCCTGCGGGACGTCCCTTCGCCAAATGCAGGCGATTTATGGTCCGCCCTCCGACTCCCGCCACCGCTTCGTAACCCGCAGGAGAGCGGAGGCCGAGTCTGCGGGTTTGTCGCTGGATTCGCGTCCATGGCCAAACCCCTCCATGCATTGATGGGAAAAGGCACGAAATTTTATTGGGGGGATGCGGTAGCAGGCCTCCTTTGATGCCATCCGTAAGGCCCTGATTGACGCTCCTCCCTTGCGATACCCCGACTTCACAGTGCCTTTCATTTTGTACACAGACGCCAGTAATACTGGCATTGGTGGAGTATTGTCACAGGAGGTCGACGGTGTGGAACGCGTCGTGGCCTATGGCAGACGTGTACTTTCCCCCGCTGAACAGCGCTATTGCGTGACCCGTCGCGAGCTACTCGCCATTGTTTTCTTCGTCCATCATTACCGGCCATATCTGTACAGTAGACACTTTACAGTACGTTTAGAACCACGCAGCACTCCGGTATGCCTTGAAGGACGATCAGCCATCGGGCCAATTGTCACGATGGCTGGAGATCCTTCAAGACTATGCATATACGGTGATCTACCGGAAGGTTGCTCGGCATGGAAATGCTGACAGGTTATCATGCTTGCCCATTGTCGGGAAATGTGGTGTTTTTTGGGTTCGGGGCATTGTAAGCCTCCTGACCAAGGGTCGCCTCTGTCCCTTGCCGCCATAGCTAGTCCAGTCATTGACGGCCAGGTGCCGTCCCGCGTGCCCATCGCACAAGACGTGCTGTTGGGCCTAAGTTCTGACGAATGGGGATGTCTTCAAATGGAAAACGTCTCCCTCCTCGGCTTACGCCGCCGCGCTAGGAAATTGCTCCTGGGGGGCGGCCGGGGGGGGCCCCATGTCGTTTATCATACGGGACGGCCTCCTCATGATGTGTGATGGCAGCTCGCATATGTTCAAACTTGTTGTACCCACGTCCCTGCGGGGAAAAATTGTTTAGACCACCCACATGCGCTTGCTTCCTTTGGGCATCCACAAGATGCTAGCTACTCTCCAACTCGAATTTTTTTTTGGCCAGGCATGTCCAGTGATGTGGCCGACCTCCTTCAAAGTTGCACTGAATGTGCTCACCATAAGCCGCCCGCGAGATCATCTTGCCTGCCTTTACAATCCATTTGCATCTCCCGGGTGAATGAAATTGTCGCGCTGGATAATTTGGGCCCATTTCCAACTACCCCACGAGGTAATAAGTACCTGTTGGTTGGGGTGGAGTATTTCACCCGCTGGGCCACGGCCTGGCCTCTCCCCAACCAATTGGCAGTGGCCGTTACGAAGGCCTTTTTCCACGGCTCTGTCTTGGATAAGGGTGCTCCCGAACGGCTGTTGACCGATCAAGGGAACAATTTCTCGTCTACCTTATTGCAGGATGTCTGCAGCCTTCTGGGCACACATAAAATTCGCACTCTGCCATATCATCCTCAAACATATGGTATGGTTGAGCGTCTCCACTGAACACTGACCTCCATGTTGAGCCACCAGGTGTGTGAGTCCCAGGTTGACTGGGACCTCCACATTCCTGGTGTGCTGGATGCATATAGGATGGCGCCCCATGCGGCTATGGGGTTTTCACCATTCTACCTCATGTATGGCAGAGAGGTCTGCCCCCCCGGTAGATGTGCAGCTGCGCATCAAACAGCCTTCGGCCAAGTCTAAGATGGACGATCATGTCCGCGCCAACGCTCGCCGTTTGATGGAGGCCCGGGAGGCCGTTAAGTCTAACTCAGTGGCGCGCCACCTGGCTAACGAACGCCTGCGGGGACTCCGTACGTCTCCCCATGCATGGGTTGAGGGGGACCGGGCTTGGTTTCATTGCCCTCAGGTGCTCCTGGCAACGTCTCCGAAGTTGCTTAAACCCTGGAAGAGCCCCATCGAGATTGTCCGCGTGTTCTGACCCCAGTGTGTTAGAATATTGTTCGGAAAATGCTCGTGGTACGTCCACCCCTCGCGCCTCAAACCTTTCATTCCTCCTCACACCTCCACTGTACTGCACATGGGCTGAGAATGTGTTGTGTCTGGTGAGTCAGTTCAGGTGCCGTTGGAGTCTAACTCTCAGCCCAGTCATGTCGCTCCGTCCTCAGGAACCACGGGAATGAAGTCGTCCCAGCCGCCTGTGACAGAGGGTTCGGCAGGTCACCAGCAGTCCCAAAGGCCCCTTCTGCTCCGGATGGGCCGGCCTTTGGGACTCGCTCTAAGTCCTGGAGATTTTCTTGAACCACCATGGACAATGCCCCCCCACACCACTCACTCACCTTGCGTCGGTTGACCAATGTTGCAGGATGCTCCTCGCCTTGTTGACAACCGTCGGTCGCGTGTTGTTGCTCTCTTGTCACGGGGAGGCGGGTGGGGTGTGAGGGGTCTTCATGTAAATGTGTTCTTGTATTCCCTTGTACAGGTGGGCTGGGGTATTTATAAGGGTTCACGCGGTTTATTATTGTCACTCACGTTCATTCAGTGAGGCACACATATGCTTGTTTTTCTTTATCCTCCAATTTATTGTTGTATTGGTTACAGCCGGGTCGGCTGTGTGCTACGAAGGGGGGGGGGGGATGTAGGAGCGTGTATGGGCTATGTGTAGCGACGTGAACGGACTGTGTACACTTACCTGTAGGGATTGACACAGTCCAGCAGGGGCAGTCGCAATATCCCTCGCCCCAGAGCAGGAGGGGGCTGTGAGGTATCCTGGGATCCCACGGGACCCCGCCCCTCAGTTGGGAGGTGTATAAAAGGCGGACCTCTCTACAGGCTCGGGGCCAGTCCAAGACAGAAGCAAGAAGACCGGACAGATAGGACTCTGAGACCCCGAGCCCCGCTGCCCTTGTCAGGGCCGGGACTTTGTGTGGCTCAGTGGTGAGACCCTGGGAGCCCCCGGCCCAACGTCCTTGTAAGGGCCTGGTCCGAGCGGGCCAGTGGTCTGGTTAGAGTAGCCTCCCCTAGGCAGCCGTAGCCGGAGGACCCAGAGTAGTAGTCCCGAATTAGGGCACATTAGCCCAGAGGCAGTACCTGCCTAGGCAATGGTGATAGAAGGGCCGTTGCCCTGAGTGTGCCGGGTTGTACTACCGAGCATCGTGTTAAATAAATAGCGTTGTCTCCAAGATCCGTCTCCGACGTCTCCAGAATCCACAACACTACACATGTATCGCACCTTCGCCGGCAGGGATATCCAGGCAAGCAGGGGGGGCGGGGTGTGTGAGGGCACGAGCTAGGCCGCAGCCTCTGTGTGGGTGGTGGCATCTCTCTCCGTGCAGCTAACACTGCCACGCGTCAGCCCTGACTGATTGCAGCTGTCGCTGCTGCCTCCACCAGTTGCGGTAGTTGTTGATGTCGCTGCTTTACTCTCGATACTCCCACAGTGATCGTGGTGAGGAGTGAGGCGGTTGTTCCGAATCCTCAACCAAGCAGCCTGAGTTAAAATCTCGAAGATGGCGGCGAGTTGACCGCGTGAACATTATAACATTAGAACAAAAAAAACAAGTTTAGTCTGTCGAACACGTAGGCTTTATCCTTTAGCTTTATCCCTTTAAGTTGAGTTTATCCTTCCTCACGCTGTGCCACTGCTTCCAATCGACGGAGGGAGGGGGGGTTGAAGGGGGAGGCCTAGGCCCAATCCAGGCAAGCCACACACGCCGCTGCTTAGGCAGTGGTGCGCAAGTGACAAAAACAAAAAGTAACAAAAACTCAAGCACGTTTGGCAATATATATAGAGGCGACGTGTCCGCAAACGGGCCTTCCTCACAGCACACGCACAGGGCACGGCATATCGATTAAACCCCCCCTGCACCTGCCAATCTCAATTTAAACACACAATCAGCTCACTCACACACACTCACACGCAGCTCATTCTGTGAGTGTCAGGGTGAGTGTCAAGGTGAGTGTCAGGGTGAGTGTCAGGGTGAGTGTCAAGGTGAGTTGAGTGTCAAGGTGAGTGTCAGGGTGAGTTCTTACCCAGGTTGGGTGGAGTTTCTGGACACAACGGCAGCCCCTCGGCTCCTCCACCGTGGGCTCCTCCACCATGGGCTCCTCCACCGTGGGCTCTTCCACCTCCTCCACCTTCAGCTCCAAGTGAGTGGATGGGTGGGAGACCTCTGGAGGAGGTGCCACCTCCATCACCACCACCACCTCCATCACTACCACCACCTCCACCACCTCCATCACCACCACCACCTCCATCACCACCACCTCCACCACCACCTCCATCACCACCACCACCTCCACCACCACCTCCATCACCACCACCACCTCCTCCACCACCAAGTGAGTGGCCGTGTTGCTGCCGTTCGCCGGAGGTGCCGGCGACTCCGTCCACCGCTCCCTTGAAGCTTGAGACTAACAACGACGACGATGAGGCAGATGAGGAGTTGGTGGATTTGGTGGAGGAGGTGAAGGAGATGGAAGAGGTGGAGGCTCTGAGCGAGGGATCCAGCCGGTAGGCGAGCAGGAGCCAGGCGAGCCGCAAAGCGCAGAGGGCGGCGAAGATTTTGACGACGGCACGCATCGTCCTGCCAGAGCACTCTCACAGAGACACTGAGACAGAGACACAGAGACAGAGACACAGAGACACTGCAGAGAGACAGAGACACCGCAGGGAGACAGAGACACAAAGAGACACAGAGACACCGCAGGCAGACAGAGACACAGAGACACAGAGACACAGAGACAGAGACACAGAGACACTGCAGAGAGACAGAGACACAGAGACACTGCAGGGAGACAGAGACACAGAGACAGACACAGAGACACAGGGACACAGGGACACAGGGGCACAGAAACAGAGACACAGAGACAGAGACACAGAGACACAGGGACACAGAGACAGAGACACAGAGACACAGAGACAGAGACACAGAGACACAGGGACACAGAGACAGAGACACAGAGACACAGAGACACAGAGACACCGCAGGGAGACAGACACAGAGACACAGAGACACTGCAGAGACACAGAGACAAAGAGGCAGAGACACAGAGACACAGAGACACCGCAGGGAGACAGAGACACAGACAGAGACACAGAGACACTGCAGAGACACAGAGACACAGAGGCAGAGAGACACAGAGACAGAGACACAGAGACACCGCAGGGAGACAGAGAGACAGAGACACTACAGAGAGACAGAGACACAGAGACAGAGACAGAGAGACACTGCAGGGAGACAGAGACACAGAGACAGAGACAGAGAGACACCGCAGGGAGACAGAGACACAGAGACAGAGAGACACAGAG